>VWZT01005668.1:60057-76636 GCA_013397055.1 Pachycephala philippinensis | reverse complement strand
AAGTTTCCACTTGTAATCTTTGTGATACATGTCCTTGAAAGCATTTTTGGAGCTGAAAAAAACCCGGGCATTTCAGACAATTAACAATCTCTTCATCATTTGACTCATGGTGAGCTCAGGGAATAGGATGGGAAGGGATAACACAGAACAGAATAGAGTAAGTTATGCTATGTAATGCATATGGTAATACATGGTATGGACCCCTAGGTATGAGGGGTCCATCCAGGAGCAAAGGTTTTGCAGTGCAGGTCCCACCCATGAGACAAGATCAGAGATGGGCACACATAAAACATACCTCCAGCATAGACTAAAACATTCCTGTATTAACACTGGTTTTAGTACAAATCCAGTAACACAGCCCCACACAAGCTACCATGAAGAAAATTAACTCTATCCCAGGCAAAACCAGCATAATACGGAATGGTTGCTTGTTTATAGTATCCCTTTGAAAATACATCTTAATATTATTTTCACATTGTACTGAAAGTGTTCAGAATACTTTTTCTAATTAATTGCATTTCTACTAGCATTAACAATATTTATAGTAAGAATACTATATGAGCACAAATTGTATTTGTACTTGGTTTTCCTTCATCAATTTTTCAGTGTTTTGTCAGGCCATAATAAATCATGCTGAAATTCTGTTTTCTGTGACAGTCTCTGAGGACTAAACTAGTGAGAAACACACCTATCATCAAGCCAGAGGCAGGAGGTGAAACACACTTTTGACTATTTTATTTGAGTTCTAGTTCTGTCTTTGTGTAGTTATGGAAGGAAAACTGCACATTCACCGTCCCCTGTGGAGCTCAATATATAGAAGCAGATTCAGCAACACTTGCTCTTTTTTTGGTACATACTGTCTTTGTACTGGATAGAGGTGTTAGACGGGAAATTTAAAAAAAAAAATCACACTTCACAGTGAAACAAAACTTTTATAATTCAAAAATGTCTAGGGCAATAAGAAATTACAGTATGACATGAACTTTGTGGCATACAGTAGTCCAGAGTTTAAGAAGTTGGTAGGATACACACAGGTTCAAAAGTCAACACAGCATGAAAGAAAGCTTCATAAACTCTGGCAGACTTGGTGCCACGACCACTTCCCTGGGGAGCCTGTTCCAGTGCCCAACCACCCTCTGGGTGAAGAACTTTTTCCTAATATCTAACCTTAATCTCCGCAAATATCATGCCATTCCCTTGGGTACTGTCACAGCTCACCAAAGAGATTGATGCTTGCTCCTTTTCTTTCTCTTGTGAGGAAGCTGCAGAATCCTCTGTGGTTTTGGTATCCTCTTCTCCAGGCTGAACAGACCAAGTGCTGAACAGACCTCAGCTGCTCCTCATATGGCTTCCCCTCAAGGCTCTTCACCATCTTTGTTGCTCTCCTTTGGATGCTCTCTAAGAGCTTAATAACTTTTTTATATTGTGCCACTCAAAGCTGCCCCAGCACTCGAGGTGAGGGGCACCCCAGTGCAGAGCAGAGCGGGACAATCCCCTCCCTTGCCCGGCTGGCGATGCTGTGCCTGATGCCCCCAGGACAGGGTTGGCCCTCCTGGCTGCCAGGGCACTGCTCACTCATGTTCAACTCACCATTGACCAGGACCCCCAGGTCCCTTTCTGCAGCACTGCTCTCCAGCCTCTCATTCCCCAGGCTGTCTATACATCCAGGGTTGCCCCATCCCAGGTGCAGAATCTGGCACTTGCCCTTAAATTTCGCACGGTTGGTGATTGCCCAGTCCTCTAATTAGTTGAGGTCTCTTTGCCTTTGAGAAAGTCAACAGCTCCTCCTAGTTTTCTATCATCGGCAAACTTATGACAGAGTATGATTTATTTTGTTTGTCCTTTAAAATGCTTACTAGAGAATACATTTTTAAACTTTTTTTTTTTTTTTAACACGATTAAATATATTATGAAAAAGACCAGCTAATTAGAATCTACCTTCTTTGACTCTGCTGGGAGCATATTGATTTATGCTAGTTATCTAGTAACCTATCTTAACTAAATTAGTATGATACCATCTTAAATTAGGAACGTACATGTCTTTGTATCCTTTGAAACTTTGCACTAAGTAGCAACTAACAGCTGAATATGGAGCATGTAGGTTTTTATATTCTCAATATGTGACTGCTACAGGACAAATACATGTTCCTATGTCAAAACAAAGCTCATGAGTATCAACTCATATTGAAAACTCTGTCAATTATGAGAAAATTAAAAACCCCAGAGTAGTAGTACTTTCTATTAGTTACTGAAGAAAAACTTTGTATAGAATAGTAATAGAATCCTTTATATAAAAGATACTAGTTATGCAACACATAGTGTAGAGATTTGGTGATATCAAAGAAGGTTTGAGCACAACTTACTAGTCCATTTTTAATTCTTTGTATACATTTTGTCCTGTTGATTTTTTTCTGACAATTTTTCACAAAAAAAAAAAGTAATTTTCCTTTCATTTTTAGCTATGGTACATCAAGCTATGGTACACAAAAATGTATGAAATTTTCAACTCTGTTTTAAGGCCCTTGAGCATCATAACTTACTCCAGAAAAGTTCTGAAATCTGAGTCTGTGCCTACAATATATTTGAGTGGACACTACTCATGTCATGGAAATAATTGTTTCTGTGGCTTTCATTTCTTAGACATATGCTCAGGTAAATTATTCAATAATAGCCATCTCTTATTAAAATCTACACTTAGGGATTACAAGTACTAGATAATTTGATTTTTTTATTACATATAAATGGTTTTTTATTTTGCTGGTTTAGGAAACTCTCCCTGATGAGCATCAGTCTCGCAGTTGAGGAAAAAAGATATGTAACTCTAAGGTTTACAATGTTGGCTTCAGGCTTTTAAAGTAGAATACTTTTTTTTTTTTAAGTCTCTTGTCAAAGCCCTTTTCTTTTTTTTCCCTCTTTTTCTTTAAACCATTTGAAGAGAATTTAGTGTTGATGAAAAGATGCATTGTGATAGTAATTGAAAGTGGGTTTCTTCTATGCTTAGAGCAAGTATACAAAGACACTAAAAATAAAGTAAAATTTAAAGCAATTAATTTACCCAATGAACTCATTTCATATGTCAGCACTTAATGATTTAAATGATGCTCATTTAAAGTTTCCTCTTTCTTCTTACTTTTTTTTCCAAGAATGGAAGTAAAAAGATCCCTTGTTAATTAGACTCCACAGGCCCTAGCATTTATGCATCTAAAACATCTACTTCAAATCCACCAATGGATTTATGGTTCCTTTGAATTTGACATTTCCTTTCAATTTCCTGCTAAACCAACCATCAGAATTGCTAGATTCACAGCAGCAGAACCTTCAGAAACATACTGCTGATAACGTTTGCAACCAATCCAAAACTAATTGAAAATGTATGTCTTTTGTTCTTCTTTCCCCTTCTAACTCAGAAGAGCAAATTCTGCATTTTTCTTGCTGTGGTTTTCCTACTTTTCACTAAGCATCACAATCAGACACAAAAGGCTTTGCATGGATTCGTTAAGGGGCTAAAAGCTGTTCCAGCTCCAAACTGGAAAGAAGGCAAGAAATCATTGTGGAAAGATACAACAGCATGAAATAATCATTATTCAATCTACAGAGTGATACAGAGCCAGTCCATGATTACTATCTGTTGACCTAAAGTTGAAACAGAGAATAGATATACCCTACACTGCATCCCTAATATAACCTCTTCAATGCCATCTCCATAATGATAGCGAAGTTAATTAATTCCTTGCTCAAAGGCAAAAAGGGGTCAAATCAAGAGAGGATATCATCAACAAACCAAACCCTTCCACTGGAATTAAATCTCACCTTCAGTCTTTTCTGGAAAAAAATACATGTTAGCGGAAGACTATGTACTCTTTGGTGAGGACTGTAACAACTTTTTCTGCTATCCAGATCTTTTATTTTCCTCACATTAATTTATTAAATCCTGTTCTTACCTAGTTTGTTGGTGTTCTCTCATTCTCTATCCTATGTATCCATGCCGCACACCACAGGAGTGGCAGCAAATGGAGAAGGGGCTGTAGGTCACAATGTCCACAGATAAATGTTCCAGCAACTAGGGAGACCTGACTGTGTTTATCTTTCCCCAGGGAATTTAATCCTGAACGTATGTGTGTCATTTCTTAGCAGATGTTTCAGTCCTCTGTGTGTGTGTAGGTGTGTGGATGTGTGTACATGCATGTGCTCACACGTGGACTCTGGGACACAGGCTCAGCCTCACTAGCTGCCAAACCTGCAAACAGGAACAGCAGCAGCAGCCATGGAAACAGGATGGAGAGACACCTGGGTTGGTTCCCAGGCTGCATCTGAGAGGGCTTCAGCAGCTGCAAAGAAGAAACCCTGGCCCTGGAATCCACAGACTTCATCAACTCATAACTTGCTAAACATTTTAACTTTTACTACCTTTGAATTAGATATGCAAATTTTGATTTGATTTGCTTTGAACGGCTTTTACACAGATCCATTAAAAATACAAAACAACATTATTTTCATCTGTTTGACTCATATCTTTTTCACAGGAACACAGCATCTGATGTAGAAGATCAGAGGTCCATTTAATCTAATTTTCAAACACTTTGTGCAGTGAGATGCTATGAAAGCTGTCATGTTCAACGGTTCTGTTAACAAACCCCTCATTTTAGAAATTATTAAATTATGGATCTAGGATTCTCTGAAGACTGGTAAGAATAGAAAACTCAGCACTAAGCATGGGAAAAGAAGAGTGTCGTGAGTAAGCAGGTATCCAGAAGCTGAACAGCTGCTTCTTCAATGGATATTAGCAGCAAAAAAAGAATTTCCAGATCCTTAGTGACAGCATGGAGAAGAGGTGACAGCAGCAATGAAGAGTCTGGGTGAGAAAGCAAGAGAAGGGTACACACTAAAGCCTTGGGTTCCAGAGGTGGAAACAACACCTGCAGAAGATGAGTTGGCTGAAGGACAGCACTCTTTCTCCAACAATCAGTGCTTCAATGTTCAACTTTTATGCCATTGCTATTGAACACGTATATGTCTATATAGGTATGTGCACATATAGAATATATATACATCTATTTATGTTTCAGTTAATTAAGAGAATGCTATACAGCGTTTAGAAGACTGACAAATCTGGGCAGTTTTAAGCTTTAAACCCAAGCTTTACTGAATTTATTCATGAACAACACATTTTATGCTAATAATTAGTTTTTCCTTATTACTGACCACCACTATGTATACAAAACTGTCCGTCAGTAACATTAATATGCTACATGATGAGTATACAACACCCAGGATCTCAGGATGACACTGCTGGCTATGGTCATTGTTGGTTCTCAGTTGCTGAGATTAAAATGATTAAGACCAAGAGACTTTTATGAGAGAATTTGTAACTGAAGGGCATTAATTTTCTTTCTTCTTTATATTCCCACTATGTCTAATGTTTCTAGGCTATTTGGTTCTCCAAATGGTAAGCAGGGTCTCAACTGCTCCTGAATCTGTTTATATTGGGGTTTTTTCTCATTTTGTAAGTCATGCTTCTTGAGTATTCCCCAGATCATCCTGTATGCAAAAACGCATATCTTTGTCCCATTGATGATCACAGTCCTCACACATTTTGTGAAGTGGTTATGCACAGAGACTCGTCCTACCATCACAGCACTAACCAATGCATAATATTAATGCCTTATTTTAGCTTTTTTTAGCACTCTTACACTTGAGTTCAAGGCAAGTTAATACAGATTACAGCACTTATAGTTTCTCGTTGACATAGACCTCTGCTTTAGCTACACGGTATCTGGCACCAAGACAAGTTATTAAAACTGTAAACTCAAAGTCTTAGCTCCAGGCAAAATGCACAAAGAGACCTGGGCATTCCATAATCAGATGCACAACAGCCAGTCGTCTGAGTACAGAGTTTCCAGAATTAGCAATTATAGAATGATGAAAAAATGCATCAAGAGTTTACACACCTGATTCTCATCCAAAGGGAAATTATTTTATTCTGAGGATTATCAGCCTAGAATTCTCTCATGGACCTTGGTTCTTAAACAATTTCTTTAAGAAACACAGATGAGTCATTTATTTCAAAGAATGCCTGGAAGGAATTCTGCTTAGTAAAAATCTCAGGAGCAGACAGCTTGCTAGGATTTGGGAGTTAGACTGGATGCTCAGTATAGGAGACAGACTACCTAGAAAGTATGGACACTGATCAAAGGAGAAAAACATGCTTTGTCCCCTTGAGAAAGGCTCATGAATAAGTATTAGACGATTAATTCACTTAAGAGAATAGTAACATGTGTCTAGTCCTAGTAAGGATGACATAAAAGTCTTACTAAATAGTCATTACAGAAAGTAAAATTTAGTAAGTTCCAACTTTTTCACTGTATTCAGAAATATTTTCTCATGTCTTATTTTTTCCATTCTATATTCATTCTGTTTCCCCTAAATTCTATATGTAATGATGTGGGAAGAGATGGAAGTAAGGCCATTATAATCTGTATTGTGAAATGGCATCATTTTACTTATGTCAGTTAAATGATATCTATCATGGAACAGATCCTCCTGGAAACTCTGCTAAGGCACATGGAGAAAAAGAGAGGTGACTTGAGGTAGCCAGCATGGCTTCTACCCAGAGCAAGTCCTGCCTAACCAAACTAGTGGCCTTCTGTGATGGAGTGATTGCATCAGAGGACAAGGGAAAGGCTACAGATGTCATCTACCTGGACTCTTGTAAAGCCTTTGACGCAGTTCCCCATAACATCCTTCCCTTGTAATTACAGACATATGGATTTGAGGGGTGAACGGTCCAATGGATGACAAATTGGTTGGACAGTCACATCCAGAGGGTAATGGTCAACGGCTCAGTGTTCCGATGGACATCAGTGACAAGTGGTGTCCCTCGGGGTCTACATTGGTCTATACAGTGCTATTTAACAACTTGATCAATGACACAAAGGGATTGAGAGCACCCTCAGCAAACTTGCAGATGACACCAAGATGAGTGGTGCTGTTGGCATTCCTGAAGGACGGGATGCATCCAGAGGGACCTGGACAAGCTAGAGAAGTGGGCCCACATGAACTTCATGAAGTTCAAAAAGGCCAAGTACAAGGTGCTGCACCTGGACCAGAGCAATCCCCAGTATCAATCCAGGCTGGGGATGAACATATTGAGAGCAGCCCTGCTGAGAAGGACCTGGGGGTGCTGTTGGATAAAAGAGGCTGAGCTGGAAATGTGTGCACATAGCCCAGGCAGTCATGCTGTGTTTGATGCACCCCAGGATGTGGTTTGCTCTCACACCCAGTTTGGCACACTTCTGGTACACTCACGGCACACTGCTGGCTCCTGCTGAGGAGATTCCTCTCTGCAGGGCTGCTCTCCAGCCATTCCTCTCCCAGTTTATACCTGTCTCCAGTGTTACTCTGTCCCAGGCACAGAACCCAGCATTTGGTCTTGTTAAACTTCATGCCACTGGTGACTGCCCAATGCTCCAATCTATGTAGATCCCACTGCAAGGCCTGTTGTCCCTCATGTGAGTCAATGGCACCTCCCAGCTTGGTATCATTGGTAAACTTACTAAGGGTGTATTCAACTCCAGCATCCAGATCACTGATAAAAATATTGAACAGAACTGGCCCTAGACTTAAAGCCTGAGGAACACTGTTTGTGACAGCCAGATGTAGCCCCACCCACAGCAACCTGTTCAGCCAGTTCTTCATTCAGTTCCCTGTTGAACTTGCTTATTCTACAAGTGGACAAGTGGTTAAGATGTTGTGAGGGACAGTATCAAAAGCCTCACTGAAATCCACAAAAACTACTTCCACTGCCTTCCCATAATCCACTATGTGGGTCACCTTAATCAGAAAGGTACTAAATTAGGTAGAACTTTCCCTTTTTGAACCCAAGTTTACTGTGCCTGATGATTGTGTTGTTCTTTAAATGCCTTTCAATAACACCCAGTATAATCTTCTCCATAATATTTCCAGGACCTGAGGTTAGACTTACATGTTAGATTTACATGTCCATAGTTCCCTGGGTCTTTCCTCACACCCTTTGTGTAGACTGGAGTAACGCTGGACAGCTTTCAGTCAGCAGAGACCTCGCTAAACTTCCAAGAGTTTCAGAAGATGATCAAGAGGGGTCCTTCCATAACATCCACTAGCTCCTTCAGTACTCTGGGACAAATCCCATCAGGCCCATGTACTTATGGGCATTCAACAGATACAAGCGTTCCCTTAAAACTTCAGTGTCCACCAGTGGAAAATCACTGTTTCTGTAGCTGTGGTCCTCCAACTCAGAGGACCAAGTAGCCCAAGGGCTACCAGTATTATAAAGACTGAGGCAAAAAAAACCCAATGTTGAATGCCTCCACCTTTTCTTCATCCCTATTTGTTAGGTGACCATCAAGTATCAATCAAACATTTTCCTTATACCTCTCTTGCTATTAGTATATTTCAAAATGTCTTTTTTAGTTTTGGACACAACACCGGCCAGTTTCAACCGTAACTGAGCTTTGGGCTTTTGTGTTTTCTCCCTGCATCTGTGAACTACATCTCTGTAATCTTCCTGTGAAGCCTAACCTTGCTTACAGATCATATAACTTCTTTTTCCTCTTGCTGTCCAAGAGGAGTTCTCTGTTCAGGCCAGTTGGTCTTCTACACCGCCTGCTTGTTTTATTATACTATCTGTTAATGACACAGAAAAATTATAAAGTTCCTGTGGTTTACATTGTAGTTAGCTATTTGTTTTCCATCTGATTCTAGGCATACTCCAACATTTTTATGTGATGAAACCAAATTAATAATTTTGAGTAGCCTTTCAAATATTCAACATTATTTCCAACATATTTTCTTGAAACAACTCTGAAATATTTACAGTTAAATTTAACTTTCTCCATTTAATGACTGTAGAGCTACTAGATTCTTCTACAGTCACCTGAGTTAATTGTCAATTTTTCAATATATTCAATATCTAAGGATCTCATTATTTTCTTTACTTACAGCCCTTCAATGTTTCTAGTGCAAATCTTTTTTCTCATTTAGTTTAAAATATTTGTATGCCATTTATTGGATCTCTAAAATACTTTTGCCAGAGGCTATTAGGATTTGAGACAAAAAAATACTTGCTTATAAATGAAACAATTTTCTTAAAAAGATGAATAGACTGAGATGCATATAGTCATACATTCAGTAAGACAACACACTACAGTCTTATTTTTCTTTGTTTCTATAATAATGACAAACACATATATGGATAGACAATATGCCTGAAATAAAAAATGTAACTGATTACTCTTCCAGAACTGAAGCTAACACTTTCATGGGAACCTGGAAATCCTAAAGCAGTAAAAATACATCAGTATGGAAAATAAAAAATTAGTGCCTCTATAATACTATATTTTCTATTTATTGAAGTACTTTATTTTTAATAACTGAATTTGGAGGACTTAAAACAATAGTTCATTCATGAGCATGGGTAATATTATACATTCTACATTTTAATGTAAAAAACAGCAATTACAGAATAGTTCTAGAATCAAAACTAGTGCACATATCATGTCGACTAATTTTGCTACTCATGAAACCAATAAGTAGATAAGAAGCAGCACATTCAAGTGCATCAAACTACATAAACTATAGATATATAGGACTGAAAAATGCAGCCCACCACCGGAAACACAGACTAGGGTGCCAACCAGAAAACTGCCAACAGGTCCCCTCTATCTTCTCTCTCCATTTTTGCACATTTTTTCCTACCCAAACCGGCTTGATCCCTTCATCTGCCCACCTTTGGTTCCTCCCCTAAACATTCCCTAGTAAGTCTCACACGATCCCAGCATGCTCTTTCCCTATATCCCATGATGAGCCCTGTCCCCCAGGACAGGGACCCCCCAGCCTGTGTGTTGTCCCGGAGGATGACCCCCAGGGACTCGTGGTGCTGTGTCTCACCTGAGGCTGATGCTCTCCCAGGACAGCCCCGAGGAGCTCAGGGCAAGGGCTCGTGTCTTCGTGCCCCTCTGTGTGGGGGAAGGTGAGCTTTTTGTCACATGCCTTAACACAGGTCAGCTCAGATCTGCATTTCAAGCTGCACAAAAAATTATAGCATGACCACATCAGCACTCATTATTTTAGCTCATCATTCTCCAAGTGATGCGATGCCCATAAAGAGAAAGAAGCAAGAGACAGAGCTGGTTGTGAAATGCTATTCAAAATCAGCACCAATATACTCTTTGCTGTACTACTGCACTTGGCTAAAAAGGGGAAGGGATTCAAACATTATAAATCATTTTAGAGTGGAGTACAGAGAGAAATAGATAGCAAAAGGGTCTAGCTATGCTCATGCATACTAAGTACCCAGCTGAAACAAAATAGCTTGATACTAGTCCAATATTCTTTTCCACACACTTTCTTTGACCCTCCCCCAACTTCTGATCAATGTCTAACATTAAACAATATGAAGAAAAGTCTGAAATACTTTACTAGGCTGCCTTGAACACTGCGACAAATTAATAATGCAGTCGTGAATAGAAAGTAAATCTTAGCTGTTCATCAGATATACTTAAGTTCCAGTTTTGCCTGTCTTTTCTCCAAGATTAGTAATTACAACACTTGCTACCAAAATTTCCTAACCTATCTGTAACTTTATAATCCCAGAATCCCAGCATATGGCATCCGAAAGCCATCAGTAGATGTTAGTTGTGTGCCCAGAAACAGGTCTCTAAATCAGGTTATCAACTGTCTGCAATGTCAACAGTCTCTACATTGTTAAGTGTTTATTAAATAAAGAATATATGGCAGGTAGATAGAATGCCCATCTTCCTTCTAGCTACAAATTACTTATAAATGTTCTTTATGTGATTTTTAGTCTGAAATTTGAATCAGGGTTACCAATATTTTATGGGCTTAGTTTATGTACAGCTCCATGCACAGAATTCTGGTTCAAGCCAAGGAGAATCCTTCATGAAGGATAACAGAAAAACAGAGACCTTCTAAGTTTGTTCTAGATTTGTTCCTCTTCTCTGGCATATGCCAGAACATTTTTATCTGTAATTTCTGCAAGTATCATCAAGAATAATGATTAATTTTATATCTACAGTGCTTATCTTCCCTGAAACTTCAAGAACCATATGAAGACATTGAAAACATTACAACAGATAATACAGAAAAAAAAGAGTCACAGAAATAACTAAAGCAAAACCTGACACGCAGGAAAACTTTTTTGTATGAACAACTGTTTTCACCTCACCAGCTAACAAACAGAAGAAAATTTACATTCACCAGTGGAATGCATTTCAGATTTGATCAATGAAGAATGATTGTACATACACTGCATTTCATTATTACCAAATTACAGTAAATAACTGACATGTTTAATATACCTTAACTATATCTCAATCCAATGCAAACAGAAAAGAGGAATTTGGAAGGATGGTTTAACATCCTCCCACCAGCTCACCGACTTTATGACCTACACAATCCACTACATAAAATTTTTTTCTTCCCATTTTAGCACCTCACTACCCTTTCCTGATTTCTTTTCCTCTACATACTGCAGTAGTACTATTATGACAGAAGGATAATATTTGATGCAATTCTGGATAATTCCCTTTTGCTTATTACATTAGTGATAAAGCATAGCAACTTCCTAGCACATTTTTTTCCCTGCAGTATTTACCTTTTTTTCTCTTTTGTTCTACTGACACTGTGTGCAGTAATATCCTGTTATGGAAATTCCCTTTTTTTATGTGCATGGTATGCAGAACTCAAGGTGATAATCTATCTTGAAGTATATACTAAATAATTTTATTTGGTGTAATGATCATATTAAATGTATTTTCTAAACTTTCACCATTCAAGAGTCCCTTGGAAAGCTTCCACTGCACAATGCTGTACTGTATCACATTCATGTGGGAGCTATCATGTTGTTGTTATACTCTCTTTTACTTATATATATCCACAAAGCAGTGCATTGGGCAGAATAAACACTGGCATTTTTGGTTATGTACTGAAAGTCCTAAATTACTGGTGCTAAGAGGTAATACAGCTAGTGTTCGAATAGGTATCTGAACAGATGCCACCCCGTTACTAAAGACAGGGGTATCAAGATACAAATTCTGCCAAAGCTGATTGCACTGCACATGCTATGTAAAAAATCATTCTGCCTATGTAAAGAACTCAAGACACTTCCGATTTTCACACACCCTATAGGATTCCCAAATCATCAAACTCTGCTGACAAGAGATGGCAGAACATTACAGTAGTGACAGGTTTTGCTGAGAATGCCAGTTGTCTAAATCTCAGACAAACACAACTACATGCCAACATCATCTTGACTGACCATGACTGACACAATACAATAAATTTAGTCTCTAAGATAAGGAAAATCTTGTAGAAGTAGACCACAACTAATTCCTTGGATTCCACTTGAAAACTAAGTGTTATATGGTACAACATCTAAATCAGGAAATGTTGCATAAAATAGAATTGCATTCTCTCTCTTGTCTCCAAACAGATTTCACATGTGGCCTCTAGCAGAATACAAGGAACATTTAACAGGGAGTTAACAAAATCACAGCTAATTGTGATACTGAAATACATGAATCCATTTCCCTGTGCACAGTGCATCTGAAGGAAATATTATTTTTTTTCAAGTCAGGACTGCAGTGGGTACTCTTGAATATTGCTGCTATTTAGTTTTCTTGAACAGAGATATTTTGTGCCAGAGGCAGCTTAGAACCTTACTTGTGAAAGCTTAAGTAGTCAAGAGGAGGTCAGTATTATTGTACTTTCTCCTCCAGCTGTCTCCATCACTATATTTGCTTTAATGCATCTTTTCATTGTTTGGGTTGTATTATCCTTAATCTTCATACTATGGCTGTATCCTGTACTGTGAATCTGAAGCAGTAACAGCAGCACATGGTAGTATCCCAATATTTGTGGAATGATCTCCACTCACTCCCATCCAAACTTCATTATCTGTTTCATGCAGTAAAACTATTCTCGTCTGAGTCAAGTGGGGGTGGCACAATGGTGTCCTCCTCTTTGTGACCTCCCCTGAAGGCCTCCAACACATGTTCAAAAGCCTAAGTGAGGAAATGGAAGTTTACAGCATATTTGTAATACTCTCCTACTGTTTTCAAGAATGTTATATCTCGCTGATAGACATGAGGTCTGGGTTCTGGGTCAGAGTTCGGACTAACAATCATACTGGCATTTATAACCGGATGGACTAAGTTATGGGAATACAGAATATTCTGTATTTGGTCAGGATTTTCAAAAGATTTATGTGATACAAGTGAATGAGTTTTGTATCCCAAGCCAAATAATAATTTTTAAATATCACTGCCTATATGCTTTACACATGCCTACACATGCCTACATATGCCGTCTGTGCTTGCAAGCATTGTGCACCGTATTATTCACAGCATTATTTGTCACAGAAGACCCCATTGCATTTTTTAAAGCAAAGCAATCAGTCTATCTGCAATTAGAGTAAAGTTACCTGGAAGCAAAACGTAGGAGCTATTTAACAAAATACAGCTACCTCACACAAAAATATATGGCAGTGAACGAAGAATAACAAATGCAGCTGAAAATGTAGGAAGAATTCGTAATGTAATTATTAAATGTAAATTTGATCTGCCTTGGCAAAGTGAACAGGGAACTGTGAATGGGGGAAATGTGAATAGCAATAGTAACACGTTATTCTGGAGAACTATTTTGGTGTATTATTTCTTGGAGATTCAGAGGCAAGAGTGCCTGCTTACAGATAGTGTAACTACGGCATCACAGCCTGTCAGATCTGTGATACAACTTTTCCACTAGCAGTGCTGATCTTCATGTGCCTGACAGGTCAGACAGTTAAGTATCTGCCCATTTCTGATTTCAGCACATTTTAAAATTCTTGGGAGTATTTAATCATAGTGATTGACTTAATGGTCCTTGCCAAGTCACTTTCATCCTTGACTGATACCCAAATGATCAATAAGCTTGACCATGCTAAAAGTGAGAATGGAGAGAGGAGAAAGAGAAAAAAAGAGGGAGAGAAAGAAAAAGAACAAGGAAGAAAAAATAAAACACAAAGGGAGGAAGAAAAACAGAGTAAGAGAGCACAAGAAGGAAAGAAAGAAAGAAGGGAAGAAGGGGAGGAAAGAAAGAAGAAATGGAGGGGAGAAAGGAGAGAAGGAGGGGAGAGAGAGAGGGAAGGAAGACAGGAAGGAAAATTAAGAAGGAGGAGGAGGATACATTATGAATATGAAACATACAGCATAATCTACAACTCGAACCCAGAAACACACAGAAGGTTATGGGACGCTAGCATTGAAAAATAAATCAATCACATGAAAAATTAAACATCACAGTGTTGGAGGGTTGGGGTGGGGAGCATACTACAAAGAAATTCCAGTCCATCTCTAGCATTAATATTAATAAATGTGCCTAACATTTGCCTTAGTAGCTAAAGTGCTATTTTTAAAATGCATCTAAATTACTTGGAAACCTAAGGATCATTGAAAATTAGTAGGAATTTCACCACAAGAAATCCCTGGTTCCATTTTTAAGTGTAAGCATTTCTTCATTCATGTTTAACATCTAACTGATGAGCCAAAATTTCAATTTCAGAAGCAATACAGATAACTTGCGGCATAAATCTTGCTGGATGCCAAACAGATGTGACCTCTAATGACATTAAAGTAAGACCCCTAAATAAGTTAGGTATTGAAGTACTGAGCAATGCAATGCATAAATTAGAAAGAGTAAGTCTATGTCTTCAATATCTATTTCTTATCCTCTACAACTGATAAAGTATTTACCCCAAGGGATCTTGAATTTCAGAACTGGAAAGTGTTCTTGGGGGAATAAAGGCAGAATTTTATTCCAAGGACACACACACCAAAATATGAATACTTGAGGTGTGGCCATCTCTGCTCTTCTGAAAGCATAGGTCTCCAGTTTTGAATTTCTCTTGAAAAATGGATTCCAGTTACATGCATTCATACATGCATAAATGTAAATATATGTAAATAGTAAAGAGATTCCAGAATTAATAAATACAGTAGACAGGTTTAGAACAGAGTGATTTTCACCTATCCCACTTTAGCTAAAACAGGGACCACTGAAATGTTGTCAGAACACTGGTCCTAACATGGCACTGCCCTTAACACCAACACAAGGCTCACATCACTTGTGCAATCACATTCTTCTGCCACTACAGAAGAAGCAAAGAGGCCTACCAAGTTTCAGTTACAGCAGTCACACTTCAAGACTTATGTGCCTGCAAGAGAAGGCTGTGGATAGTACACGAGGCTGTGAAATATATACTTTTGTTTCTCCCCAGTAAACAAACATGTATGGATCCAATGGGGCTGGTTAGTCTCAGCACTTGCAGCTGAAGGTATTCCCTCCTCAGGCATTAGCACTATAGACGTGAGTTCAGCCCCCATATGCAGAGCCACACTCTTTGAATTGCTGCTGGCCTCACTGAAAGAGGGTATGGTTTTAGGTACAGGTGGAAGGAAGGCACGTACTGCTCACCCTGACACCCACATGGGAGCAGAATTACAGCCATGGAAACCTCCTCTTTTACATTGTGCTTTGGGAGTGAAGGGTAAATCATTACCTTTCCAGATTTCTTCGATACCATTATCTATGGTGTCATGGTACTATTACATATATCATGTATATATAAAAACATGTGGTCATACGAATTCATACAGGCATGTACATCTATACAAAAATCCTCAGATCACATTCAAAACTTCCTAACCAGGATAGATCCTTCCACAAATGTACTCCGTGCACGTAGGATACCCCCCTACACTGTTCAACACAGGGAAATGCAAACCCCTGAGTGGACACACCTGCAAAGATCCATGCTTTGTGACTGGCAGCCAAAATTTCCCTGCTCACACGCTCATGTCCATCAGCACTTCAGATTATGCATTTATACACATGCCCATGTGCACACATGCACCATATGTACATCCATGCAAAAATTTATGCACACAAACCTGTGTGAATGAACAGTTGTGTGAACAAGCCCATGTGCACACATGCAAGACAAAAGCACGTCAGAGGCACGCACGCTGACGTGTAAGAACACATTCACAAACATACACCTGCACAAAATACACATATACACAGATGCACAGGAAAGAACCCATGCACACTCTCTCACACACACACAGAAGTGTACGCACACACCCGCACCGATTCACACAAGCACTTGCACACACATGCACACGCATAATCACACACCACACGTGTGCACATGTGCACTCACATCCAACACGGCAGCACATGCAAGCACGCACACACACACACTCACACCTGCAAGCGCAAACACTCACGGGCACACGCGCACCCAAATACACACTCCGCCCCCAAGAGAAACCTCCCACGCACGCACCGACGGGCCCGAAACGCGCGCACCCCATACGCACAGAATGCACCCCTACCGCCCCCGCACACTTGGGATAACACCCCCGCACCCACCCACGTGCGCACTTCTGCACGCCTCCGCACCGCAGGCGGTGCCTGCCCGCCCCTCCACACGCTTCCCGCAGCGGAGGAAACCGCGGCCCCGCGCAGCTTGCGCGGTGGTTGG
>VWZT01005668.1:0-59225 GCA_013397055.1 Pachycephala philippinensis | reverse complement strand
GCTGTGCAGGGAGTTGGGGTAGCGGGGGGGTGGGGGGGAGGAAAAGACACGATCGAGAGTAGCTGAGACTTTGTGCCCCCGTTGGAGAGATGGTTGAGTCCTCGTCAAGGTTGCTGTGGTATCCCAGAAACACCATTCACTCCGAGCTGTGACCGCGCACCATCAACAGCAACAACTCCGCTGCGCCTGGCCGAGGAATAGGAATTAGGAGCTCTCAAGAATAATATGAAAGGGATCTGCAGAGGGGAAATCCGTGCAAAGGAATCGAATTTAGCAGACTTTTGGGAAAGGGGATGTACTAAATGTGGCCGGCTGGACTTCATCCTGGTGAAGAAAATGGAGATTAAAAGTGGATTTACATTTTGGAACCTCGTCTTTTTATTGATGGTTTCGTGTGTGAAAGGTAGGGTAGTATTTGAGTGGTATATTTTTAGGGGTCCATTTGCTTTCGGTCAGGGCGTTGCAAGCTCTCGCCTTATACCAAGGTGCATTTCAAAATATATTTATCTCTTATTTTATATTTTTGCTCTGGGTACTTTGCAATGGAAATATCTAAACGATCGCTAAAGCGGGGAGGAAAGAAGGAGTTGATTCAGAGCTCTCTTCGGAGATAGGAAATGTATTTGCTTGCCAGGGCTGGCGTTCAATGCAGTGACTGAGCAGGGGCTCAATAAATATTCTTGCAGTATGCTCAAACAGAGACGTGAGTTGGTTGATATAACCTCTAACTAGTGTATATTCAAACAAATCCCACTGCTTCACTTTTTTAAGGTGACGATGATGGTAGTGCGGGGTGTGTGGGGGGATTACCTACAATTCTGGTTTTCGGTCGAGCAGCAGGCTCTTTGCGGGAATGCCTGTATCGATGCACTTATTAGTTTAACCCGTTGCGTGGGGAAAGTTACGGAGGAGCCCAGCGTATGCGTAGCCGTCTCACAGCCCGAAATGCGCTTCACGCTCAGCTGTCTGTACGCATGCAGGGCTCCCAGGCTGTCGGAAAGGTGCGTTGGTAATTCAGCCTTGAAGGCATGGTCTGTCGCTGGGTGCAAAGATCGGCACCTTTTCTGTTTCCTCCCTTGGTCCCTTTTCTCTGATATGTGTGAAGGGGTTTGGGTGGTGGTTTTTGTCTATATTTTTTTTATTTTTTTTTTCCGAGGCAGGGGCTATTTTGCTTTCTTCTTGCTTCTGTGTTCATGAAAGGAGAGCAAAAAGGAAATGTCTAGTTAGCGGCATAAATATCTCCACTAAGTCTGTGCTTGCAGACAGTTAAGGGAAATGCTACACACAGGGAAAAGAAGAAATATGTGGCTTGAATAATGTGCACCTGCAGAATTACACAGGCATCGCTAAACAGTGAAGTGCCGATCCCATCACGCGTGCCTTCAGTAAAAGGATCTATTCTGCAACTCCCCACAGTCGGCTGCCTACCCGAAATAATCTCCCCTTGTTTGTGGCCAGTGATTAATATCCGATTAATCACCCTTTTATCCTCATCCTCATCCCTCCTCCCCGCCACACTCATACACTCTCAGAATATTTAGTAGACATTATCGATCCTCTCCGAGTTTTTAGACTTGGTTATCGCCTACAGAGGTTGCCTGCACGGGTGGGAAGGAGGTGTCTTGTGGGGGTGGCATTCAAAGGCGTGCCTTCCTGAGCTGGCTCTGGCTTGGATGAAACAGTTTATTGTAGAGCTTTGCAGCTGCTTTTCCCCCCATTTGCATCGCGTAGAAAAAGACGATTCGCGTTTCACGGGGAGGGTGTGGAGGGCTTTTACTTCATCCCGCGTTATTCTGACGCGGGGTATCCAAGGGGAAGGGGCTTGCCTGCGACGTCTATGCGTACTGTAATTACAGGCAGCTTCTCTCTGTTTGCATGTATTGGAGGGAGCCGCTCCCGGCCCTCTGCCCCGGTCTGGAGACGGTTTGCAATCAGCACCTGCCCAGGTCTTTGGGAGCATTTCTTTTCCCCGGTTCAGCCTTCTGCCATTAGCGCGTTCTCGGTGCCGGGTGCCAGGGTTCGCCAGCCCCGGGCTGGACGCCGGCCAGGCGCGCCCTGCGCTGCGCGGGGCCCCGCGGGCGCGGTGCGGGGGCGAGCGGGGCTCCGGCGCGGCTCCGAGGCTGCTGCTGCTTTGTGAGCGCGAGTCGCGGGGCGGCAGCATCCGACCGAGGGATGCGCTGGCGCGGCCGCGCAGCGGAGCGGCTTCCCCGGCACCTGTTGACAGCCGCCGCTTGCCCTTGGGGGTGGGGTAAGGAGAAAACGCTGGGCACTGAGGACAGAACCTGGGATGAAGCACCAGAAACAGCCCAAGAAACAGAGAAGAAATGGGCTTTGCAAAACTGGACGTTTCTTCTTCTTCCCCTTGCCAGGGCCTAAGCTTCCCCCGTGCCGACCCTGGCACCTTCCATAGACTTCCTTTGGACTGGGGCGGTTCTCCCAGAAACTGCCGACCCAGGAGGTGAGATTTTACATTCTGGATGCGCGTTCCTTTAGACAGCCAAGCTTCACAGAGCTGGCTTACACTCACTGCAGCACTGCATCTATTCTGGGCGTTTATATTTAGTTCTCTCTCCACTCCCGTGAATGAAAGCATTTTACTTCGATTTACATTCCCATTGTGTCAACACAGCTCCTGCCCCCGGGAAGCAGAGGCAAACGATGAATGAATACTTGCCCACGTAAAACGTTCCAGATGTTGGGAGCACGATGACTCCCCAGATCCTACATCTGCTCTACCATTGCCTGGCAAGGCCTTTTTACCACACCCCATCTCTGCAAGCTCTAGCCCATATCCTTCCTTGCTAAAGCACTTCCACTGAACAGTCCAGCACCACATCATAACACCCAAACTGTTGCTGTCATTCCTGTCATCCAGACCACTTCCACAGCTTTGCTTGAAACCTGCTTCTCAGGCTCTTCCTATTTTTGTCGTTGTCCTGTCATCATTTCCCCAGTCTTGATCCACAGCTCTCCCATCATTACAGGTGTCAGACTATCCCAGGATGCTTAAGGAACCATGTTCATATCTGAATAATTAAGCATTCCTTGGATGTACTAATACGGACAAAAAAAAACCCCTTCACATTTATCTATAAATTCTGCCTCTTTGGAACCTTCAACAATACTTGAAAGGGATTAGAAAAGGGAGAAGAAAGCAGGAGAAGATGGAAGAAAGGAAATTGTCAGAACTGCTGAGGAAGGGGTGATAGGAAAAGCTAAGTAAAGAGGAATTGTTCCTTTTTCAATGAAAATCTTGCTTACACGACATCCCATTATGCCATGGAACAATCTCCAACAAAATCTTCCTTCAATAGGCATGGAGTAAAAAAGCAAAGAAATGGCACCATTGAAGACTGAGAGAAGGCGCGAAAGGTGTTAAAACAAGCAAACACATCCACGATCCAGCCTTTAGAAAAAGCCAAGTGGAGTGATTGCTGGTCAGCTACAGAGGGTGATGAATCCTGTGTTTTTCCCTTTAGATGAACGAGACACCGTGGAAAGCTCCCTCCCCTTTTTCCTCACCCTGCACCATGGGAGAAATAAGAAACACCACTGAGGCACAGGAGATACAAACCAAGTTTGGAGGCGTAGGGAGTGGAAAACTCCACTGTCCCACTCCCTTACAGAAAAGGGAGAAGAGGGCATAAAAGGGGGGGAATTAGGCAGCATCAGTGAGCTTTGCCTCCTGGGATGTAGGAGAGAAATCACAGATCCTTGCAAGCTTTCGGTTTGGCCCCTCCCCCCCCCAAAAAAAAAAACAAAAAAAAAACCCCAAACTTGCGATCTGTTAATGGAGGCAAATCAGAGAAGAAATCAAACAAAATGACCAGATTCCACAAGACTCCTCCATCTCTTCTATTTGGCTGTAGCTCCAAGAGAGAGAGCACCAAGGTCGACTTTTGTCTGCCTGGCTAAAATGAAGCTTTGCCGCTGCTGTTGTTCCTCTGTTCCCCTCTTGCAGTTGTGACAAGCGGAACAAGGGCAGCTTTCAAAATGAAAGGGAGATGAAGCACTGAGATTTTAAACGGCTCATTGACAGAAGAAGTGATGAGAAAATGAAAAGCATTTCCATTTCCAGTGATGTGTACCTGGCATGTGGGAGTATTTAGCAGGGACAAGGCATGCCCTGTTTCTTTTAGCCACCTTTGCAATCTCCCTTCTCCCCCGTTCCAACCTCAATCCCTCTTCCTTAATGCTCTGCCAGCCCCTCCCACCGCTTCCTTCCCAGTCATTTGATTAATGGTGTTACTGAAGATGGGTATGGGATTACTGGCGGATGCCTTTCCTCAGTGGGGCACGGGTGAGCGCAGCGAGGTGCTGGTTCTGTCCCCGAAGCGGGAATGGTCGAGAGAGTGACAGCAGGTTCAGGTTTCCTCATTTCCAGATGGTCGATGCCGGTGCTGCCTCTTTGTGTGCTTGTGTGTGTGTGTGTGTGTTGGGTAAGTTCGTGTGGTTGTGTGTATGTGCTTATGCAGGGGGGCAGGGACACACTGACTGGAGCAGGGACAGCGTCGTCCTTCCTTTCCAACTCCTCCACACGCTCGCCTCCTCTAGGGTGCCTCTTTGCCACAAGCCCCCGCAGGTGACACGGAGCTGGCTGTGCTCAGCGGGCTGTGCTCACCGTGTTTTCAGGCTAAGCAGTTCTTCAGGGTTGCAGGCAAAGTTACCCTCTCTCACCCGCGCCTTTCTCAGGGCTAAACGAGGCACCGCTGTGCCCCGCTTAGCGCTCGGCTCCTCCGCCTCCTCTCCTGCAGGGCAGCAGTGAAGCACACGACCCCTCCCAGCAGCACCAGCGGGGACCGGTTCTCCCTTCCCTGCCGGTGCCACTCGGGACTCACAAAGGGCACAGGAGAGCCTCACCTTCGCTCTTCGCTTTTTCGTTGTGAGAGGCAGCAGTCTCCAGGCGGAGCCGGCGCGGAGCGGCAGCCTCCACCCGCGCCCGGCATCGCAACGGGCCCCGCAGCCGTCTGAGGTGACCGCACCTCCGGGCACTCCTTCTGACACAGTCTTGTGTCCTTTGGCTTTGCTTACTTTATCTCGGTGCATCCTGCACGTCTTTGGTTGACAAGTCTAAGGCAGCACTAGGGTTGATTGGTTTGGTTGGCTGACACACAGAAATAGCCCCTCACTCCCTAAGCACAACCAGCCCGTTCCTGTACGAGGCACTTCAGGCAGCCGTACAGGATGAAGAGAGACAGGTTATAGCTTCAACTCCACTATCAACATCTCAGTTTGCAAGCACCAGCCCACGAGACCTAAAGAATTCCATGGATGTGTTTTGAAATCCCTCATTTTCCAAGATTCCTGTGCAGAAACATAGCATAAACTTGTAGTCTACCTGCGTTTTTTTCCTTGTTTGTTTGTATGGAGGGAGTGTTTTTGAGCAACAAGTCCAGCAGGATCAATTACCCATCTAGCTTAGTGCCCTTTATCTCACACTGTGACAATTAGCAGTGGTCTAGTGAAGGATTGGTCAACACAGCAAGTGGAGTGACTAGCTCATCCTGGATTTCACCAGCCAGCAGCTTTGGGTCTCCTAAGATACAGGCTGCTTTTGAAACATCACATTTGAAAAGGCATGGACTGGCCTCTGTTCCACTCATTTGTCTGTTCTCTTTCATTCTGCTGGCCCTTTTCCCTTGTCTTGCCTTGCCTTCCTTCCTTCTCTGTTCCATACCATGGCATTCATATGTAGCCTCCATTCTTTACACTCTTCATCTGGCTGAAAAGCACTGGTTTCTATGAACACTTGTAATAAAATTGGTTGTTGTTGATGTGCTATGAAGGTCAACCCACAAAAACTAAGATTTGAAACCATTGAATGCACATGTATCTAGTAACAAAAAAGAAAAGCACATACTTGATCAGATAAATTTGAAAAAGTTTTGAAATATCCTGTGGGGTGGCTCAATTTGCCTGTGTAACAACTTTTCAGAGAAAATGTTATGAAGAATAAGATAGCCTTATATGCCTCCTTTTTTTAAAAATTAGTGTCTTAGACACTCTCTGATTTTCAGAGGTATAGAATATTTATAATTTCAGGTGGCTCTAGTAGGAGTCTGGGGAACATCTTAGCACCTCTGAAGCAAGGCCAAGTGAATCCATTATTATGATACTGAGACAGAGAGAGACAGTATAAGTAAAAGGAAAGTATCTATAAAATAAATTAAAATTATATATAAAATGTTAATTCTGCAGAATCTGATAAATTGGAATGGTAGGAATAAGAGGGGCTTTTTGATCTGTAAAATTAGGGGTTTTTTCCCCCCTTTTCCACTAATAGGAAACTTCAATTCTAATTCTGTGGGGTTGTGACATCTCAGCTTCAACTTCTTGCTGATGCGTATCATTCAGCTTGTATTTCTGACCATAATGGTTAAGGTTGAAAGGGTAAAACAAAGCCTTTGTAGAAAATTAGCTTACCAGTTACTACAAAGCAATTTCCAGGAAAGAGCAGTCAGAGAACAGACAACTTGGTCTAAGTTGTTGTTTTTTCCTTGGATCCCAATAATTTTGAGACAGCTCTTACTATGCGAGATATTTGAAGAAGCAGGATTTAAGTCACAAACCGGAGAGGCACCTGATAAAAGTAATTATTGCAAGGCTATAAACCTTACCTCATGATTTTGTGTATGTAATTTCCATGCTAGAGTTTATTGCAGAACTCTTAAATGTTTTAGACATGTGCCTTTCAAACAGCTTTACAGAAGAATGTTTCCTTGTCAATAAAATTGTACAATTTCTCTTAAAAAAAAAAAAGATAATATTTGCCTTTATCTAAAATTCAAGAGACAATGTTTGGCAATTATCTTGGACCTAGATAGGAGAATGTGTGATATGTAATGTACCAGTTTTGACCCTCTTTTTTATTAAAAAAATGCCTAGTAGTATTAGAAAATGTTGAAGATCTCCTTCCCAGTATCCAGCTTGTCTTCTGGGAAGTAGAATGGAGAAGGATTTTGGATTATAAGGAAGATTATTTAAAATACGCATATACACACTGACACACCATTTACATTTGTACTTGTTTACATTCAGTTGTTTACCTTTCCTGGGCAGATTTACATTCATTGTTGCATTGCTTTGTTCTCACAAAATGTGTAAGATTTACTATGGCTTCATAATTTCAGCATTACAGATGCTGAGTACTGTTGTAAATGTCAAAGAAGGAAATGGTGGGAGTTCATCATGTCCTTCCCAGGGTCTGAAATCTTAGTTGGGTAAGTTTATAGATTTAGGAACAGTGTTGCTCATAAAGAGTGAGCCCTGGGGTACTGAAAAAATGGCAAACAAGGGATTCCAGCAGGGCTGGTCCTCTCATAGAGCTGTGTTGTCAAACAACAAGATGGGATGCAGCCAGCACAGAGAGAGAGATGGACTGCCCATTTTCTCTTGGATTCTACAAAATGCATCATAGCATCATGTGTCATATTTGCATTGTATCATAGAAATAAGGAAAAGAACTGTAAGTAACTTAACCACAGAAGCATTCCTGGGTGATGAATTCTCATCCCCCAAGGCCTGTAACACAGACTGTCTGCAATAGAACTAAAAGAATCTGGAGGCTTGAGGCAGAAATGACTGATAATATATAATATTCATGTGTAGAAATTATATCCAAGTATTTGGTTTTGTATGAAGAAATTCAACAGACTGCATTGCTAGCTTACAAAGGCACAGGTAACAACTTGAAATTTATGTACTTCCTAGATTATCTATTACCTCTTAATTTATTGTGTATTCCCAATCTCAGAAGGAAGTTCTACTATGATACATAATTGATTTCGCTAACAAAAGAAGAGTGATAGTAGTGATATCTAGGAGTACATGTTAGGAGGAAAGCTTGATGAAAAGAAAAAACACTAGTTACTAAAACCAGTAATTAAAAACTGACCCTAGCATGTTAAGAATTGACTGACATATTTATTCCTACTGATTTAGTGATATTTTTACCAAGTATAGTTTCTATAAACTGTTTTTAGTAGATTGAAAACCTCTAATCACCTTTCAAGTATAGAAAAAATTATCATTACTGTGCTATTTTCTGCTTTATTTTAATACTAGTATTATCATTTGAAGAGGCTGACATATCATTTCTCAGAGGTGGCTGTATTTCAGTGGCAGTTAAAATGAACCCTCTGCCACCATTATCTCCTCATAGAGCTCTTTCCAAACCCAGCAAGCAGATACCTGCAAGTGTAGTTTGGAGTTCTTAGTGAAAATGAACCACATAAATGCAAAGTACAGATATTCTCATTGAACATAGCACTGAGATGGAACTACTTGAATTACAAAACCTTTCCTCCACTATTTAATCTGACCCAGAACGAAAGCTTCACAGTCTACTATAGTTAGCTTTCTTGATTGCTGTGCAGTTTTATTTGGGAACTGAAGCTTAGTCTAATTAAAAGTATTCTTTTAAAAGCCTATACTAAAAGTTGCATTTTTGCTTCTGTGTATCAGCTTGGATCCAAAGGTAAATAGAAGTTATAAAACAGGATATAAAAAGAGCCTCTAAACTGCCTGTTGTTTGAGCCCACTGAAGGCAAAAGAAGAGTCCAGAATAAGATCTCTGAGAGTAGATTTACCTGTTTCTTTTCATACTGTGTTTTGAATTACCATTTTCTGTACATATGTTTCATTTGACTGATAAATATTAATTATAACAGAAGCCATATATTTCACAATATATGCTAGATGTTTTCATTAGAATTGGTCTTTGGAAAACTCTTACTGCATTATAAGCCTAAAGATTACAAAAGTAAATTGTTTATGATTAAGGAAAAAAAAAAATATATTTGTATACGGTCAGAAAATGCTCTTTCCGCATTTTATTGATGGTCATGTCAGCAGTTCTCAGGATGAGTCCACTGGATTCAGTGTAATTATATGTATGCTAATACAATGTCAGGTGTAGTCCTTAAACCCCAGAATAGTCCTGTTTTTGTTAGGACATGTGCTGAATTACAGCAACTTTTTAACCTGTTTTAAAGATTTCATATTAGTTTTTTGTTTTCCAGTAAAACAATTTGGAATTTGCACAATGCTGCTAATGGCTGCAGAGGAACTAGGAGGACTTAAGAAAATAGATTGCAGTTTAGAATGTTTCAGATTTAATTATAAATGCAATTTGGTTTTACTTGTTTCAGGTTATCATATATTCCAGAATGTAGTTACATTTGAAAGTGCTGATTTAGCTAGAAAAACCAAAGCACAAAAATCGGGAAATTTCCACGTTAGTTTTATTGCATTTATTTTCTAACACATTCTTTGTTTTTGCCACTGCCTTAGTTTAAAGACATCTAATATTCTGAGTCAAAAATCAAAAGAACTAAAATATAGTGGAAAAACAAAGGTCCAAATCCTGACTTTTGAAAAGCCTACCTGGTTAAACAAAGATTGGGGAAAGGAAAGAATAGGTTTTTGGCCACCTCAGATAATCATGTCCATTGGCTTTGTGGTAACAGATGCTTCTTGCTTGCATCTCCAGGTGCGTGCAGGAACACAGACACACCAGCATTTCTGGTAGCAGGCATCTGTGACTGTGTCCTCTGTCAGGAAGAACTATGCCTAATTCCTGACTGTGCTCATCTTCTGTGATGTCCCTTGAATACGTCTGTGCTGACACTTCAGTTATATGACTCCTACTGACTTGAGCGATGGTTCTTGCATAGAATGGCAGAATTGGTTGGGTTGGCAAAGACCTCAAAGACCATCAAGTCCAACTATTAACCCAGCAGTGCTGGGTGATGAGTGCCATGCATGACATGGCAGTTTTAATGACCACAAGAGAAGAAATAAGTGTACTTAATAATTCATAATAAAAGAGCAATCTTTGCATCAATATAGTGCTCACAAAAGTTCTCACCTGATTAGAGAATTCTTATCGGTATAATATACTGAAGTATATTGGCATTGGCATTGTCTGCAGCGGAAAGTTGAACCAATCAACCATATAAGACACAGTCTTTTTGAAAGCATACTGACAAATTTATGATTCGCAAAGCTAAAATTTATCTGATATAGAAACAGAATCAATGTTTAATGTAGAACACGTTCAATGTCATTGCATGCCTACCTCCATAACTTTCCTAAGGACATGCTTCAAAATTCCTAAATCTTTCTATTACTACAATTGCAGGCCATTGAAATTTGTATGTGTTTCTACACTATTTGCAGCTACTTTTAAATTAAGATACCCATAAAAAAACCCACCATTCTCCTAAGCTCTATCTATATATTTTTACTACACTCAAATCTAGCTCATCAACTAGCTCCTGTAATTTTTCCGAATTTATTCAGCCTCCTCTACACTTCTGGGCTCCCTTCCCAAATTCTCTTCCCACTCCACAAGTACCGCTGGAGAAGTCCCAAAAACATAAAGCCTGCAGTAAAATATAGAAAGTTCTCTTCAGTTTCCATGTCATTTGTAAAGTCCTTTTTTGGCCCAAAGTAATAATCACGTAAGGGTAATATGCTAGGAAATGAAATATCCTCCCAGCCTTACAGTCATAGATTAGACTTACTAACTTTTTCAGAAAGTTCTTCGGATTTTATATCATCTGCAAGAAAGCAAGATTGGAAGAGTGGTTTTTCAGTTATATTTCTTTTCATTCTTCAGTATATTGTGCCTGTCTACCTGATTATTTTTTGGTAAACAAAATAATTCCCATTCACACCAAACAAGAAAACTTCAAAACACATTTTTAAAAAAAGTTCAAAACATAATAGCAACTTATTCATACACTTGTGCTGTGGTAAGAGAAATATTACAGATCTAATATTACTTCTCTGTCCTTTACTGATATCATCGTTCTGGGATGACCACAACTGACTAGTTGGGACTCTGGATTCTACATAATATTGTAGATTAATAAAATAACTAAATAGAAAAGGAAAAAAATCACATACAATGACGCAGGGCTAGGTTTGTAGGGATACTGTTACACGCTTGTTTCCATTGACTTTGTGTATTCCAATGAAGTCAGGAGTATCTGACTGTGTATCTGACTTGTGAAAGGTGCTGTTCCAAATTGCTCCCTTTGGGGCCTCCTGTATTCGTCGCCTCTTTGAAATCCATTGACAGCTGAGTTAACACAAATGTCTAATCTGAGAGTCAGAGTATGCCACAGATACCAACTAAGGAGAGAATCTGCTCATCAGAACCACTGTAATTATTAAGAAAACATGAATTACCTCCTAGAATTTACGATAAATCTGAGGTAACTATACCGAAAATGGATGGTTTATTTTAGAATATTGTACCCAATACAATGAGTATTGAATCATCACTTCTGAAAACATAACTGCACTGTAATGTTGAGGTGTTTTCCGAAGAATGTTTCCTTCATTCTTACAAGTTTTAATATTTTGCATTATTAAGCCAGCGCACAGTGTCCTGTAGGTAAACATCCTCTGGCCAAACTCATATGGATATATTTATTTGATCAGCTACTTGTCCTCATCTGCTTCCTCCATGCTTCATGTGCACAAAATTTATTTGCACTATCTCTTTTGTACTATACTTTCTTTGTGCCTTTAATTCACAGTTTGCTCTGGGCATTGTTCCTATTCTTTGTCTAGCACACTTGGATGATTGTGCACTTTTTAGAAGTTGCATCATTGATTTCTCCTCTTTTCCCATCTCTTATCAGTATTATAAATATACCCATTATCTGCTTGAATATCCCTATTTTATAATCTTACTGTATTTTTTTTTACTACCTGACAGTACTATTTTTCTATTTCTTTTCTATTGATGGCTCAATTCATGTTTCTAACAGTGTTTCTATTTCACACTGCTTGGTGGCTCTAAGTCTTCCCATTCAAAGCTTCTTACTTCTCAAGTGAGAAGTGTGCTTTTGAAAAAGAGTGATCATCCATTCAATTATAACCTTATTGAAATATTTACCAGTAGATTATTTTAGAGCTTGTCCCCACTGAACTGAAGAGAAGATCTGTCATTGGCAGAACAGAGCAGATTGATACTAAAAAGCAAAATATCATTTCAATACAGAGGAGTTTGTTTAGGATGTGAGAGCTCTACAAAAATGTTTATACCATGCATGGGACTGAACCGATGAAACTGAAAAGCTGTAACAGTTGAACTCCACCAGATTCGTTTTGCCAGTACCCTAAAATGGTATTAGAGCTAGGTGGCTAAGTTATTGACACTCAAAAACCTTACAGGCTTTGGTCCATTTCTGTTCACTGTCTTATGAGGGTAGTTAAGTGAGTCAACAAAACAAATGTTTCTGACTATAAGATTAATATCAGGTTTTATTATAGTTTTCAAATCCTGTTTTAATTCATCATTCATTAATAAAGATGGCAGGAGGAAGACTACAGTTGCAAGATGACCAAAAATCTAAAATCCTCTTTAAAGCTTAAAGTAAATAATATCAAAATTTTAGAAGACAGTGAGTCAACAGTTTATTAACCAATCACTTTTTTTTTTAACTGATTTGGTCCAGAATTTGGCAGAAACACATGAGAAGCCCTGAGAGTTTAAAGTTTCTGGCTGATCTCTAAATCTAAAACAGCTGAGCAGATTTAAATATTTTGTGTAAACAAATTTGCATCCAGGGTGCTAATCTGCATGCCAGCTTTCAGCTTGACATTTTCTGAAATGATGGAAAAATGCTAAGCCCTTAATACTAAATGGAGTTCATAATGGAAATGCTGACAGACCCTTAATTACCTGTATTGTGATTCTGCTGAAAGCTTCTTTATCAGTCTAATCTTTCACAATGCAGTTAAATATATAAATTCTTGAAAGGAGGGAAAAAGGAAATTTGTGTTGGAAATGCTGAACTGTAGCAATGCTATATTTTCTTCTAGACATCCACTTAGGGAAGCAGCAGTGACAAAAAAAAATATTTGAAGAAAAATGTGGCATTATCTGTGCAAAGGTAAAGGCAGACAGTGATGCTTAAAAGTTTAACTTAACCTCCATTTTTCAATCTTTCTGAGTCACCTTTCTAGTAAAGTATGACTAAACAGACACAATCAACCATTTTTAATATGATGATGAGGTATTATCATAGAAGAAATTTCTTACTGACTTGACATGGCAAAAAAAACACAACCAACAAAAACTACAGAAATTATTGTTTTACTGCCCTAATACTGTGTAGCTGTGCTAAACTCTTCTGCACCGAATGGAGGGGGAAGTAGAGGATGATATGAGAGAAAGGTCATTGTCTGGACTCTAATTTACAAATTCTGTCATGTAGGAACTCCATTATCTGCCAACTTTAGAACACAGTCTTTAAGATTCTCTTGAAGAGCTTTGTTTCAATATCTTTTTCATTCCCCCCGTGAAAATCTTCCCCAGTTCGTCCAGGGTAAACCACCTGAAAAGCTAGACAATATTTGCCCTGCAGAGATTGCTTAGGATGGATGACTCAGATATACCAGCCTTGCTCTGGCTCCACACAATCTTTGTGCACCAGCCAGGGCACACAACTGTGCCTGTGGAACATCTTTCACACATGACAGTAGCCCTTCAAGGAAACAGAATATCCTCTAGCATTTTTGCCTTTGTGGTTTGCTGGGAGAATGAAATCTATTTCTCCAAGGTTCCCACAGCAATGACTGACAAAGCTCAAAGAAAATATCCTGAGTGAAAATGAGAAATATACCCCTCTGATACCTTCTTTCCAGACTGCCGCCTTCTCCAAAAAGAGACCTGCAATTTTAATTTTTGCTTGTGAAGAAATTACTTCTGTTCCAAGATCAGCGATTTTCCCATCTCTGTATCTTCTTTGATATCATTCTGCCTTTCTTGACATAAGAAGATTAGAACTCCAGGCAGTGCTCAAGATAGGGGTACATCAGTGTTTCCTGCAGGGGATCAGTTTCACTCTCCTCTTACTCTTCCTAATTGTGGAAGTGCCATGGAACATGAAGTCAATAATTTCATTTCAGTGACATGTCTGAGGTCAAAACTCTGAGTTCCAAGTTCAGCATCATGCAGATATCATTTAGTTATATTTTCCTATATGCATATTAATGTCTTAAACTTGCCTACTTCTGTGTTTGCACGCCCATTCATTTTGTGAGGACATTCTGGAGTATCTTGACGTTGGTGCATCATTTGATTATCCAAAAGATCTTAACATCGCCAGTCTTGCAGATTTGCCTGCATACTCCTTACTCTGTTGAGGATAAAGATGTGAGAAAGGTGTGAGGAAAACTGATCCCATCACTGATCCAAAAGTGGCAACCCCACTTTTGATTCATTATGTAAGCAAGTGATCATTAAGCCCTATTCTGTGTCTTATATTTTAACACCTTTAAGTTCATGAAATGATCTTTCCATCTGTCCTGTGGTAAATTATTTTTAATGGCTTTTGGTGGCAAGCCTTGTCAAAAGATTTTTGCATGTTAACAGTGACTAAACGTAAAAAGATTAGTTTTTCTGATTAATGGACCTATACCCAGAATTTTCTTCTCCTTTATGACAGCTTTAACCAAAGACCAAAAACCACTGGAGAAGAGCTGCCTGTATATGTTGCCTTGTCTGCTATGCAGAAGAACCATAAATATTTTCTAAATCAGAGCCCTTTTCATAGTACTTTTGAGGTACAATGAGACTGTTTAGTACTTGAATAGCTGACTTAAAAATATATTCCTGGAATTTCAGGAAATGGTGCTGTTTCTGTTGGAAGCACTTTCTAGAATTTGAACTAAACTACTATTCCAAGCAAAATGTTAGAGGCACTGCGCTCTTGCAGTTGCCATGTTTCAGATGAGATGTTGCTGGCATGTCTGGTCCTGAAAGATTGCATGGTGTTTTTCACAGAAGATTGTTATTAGCCTTCATCTGCTGGCTGAATTCCAATTTGGATAATTACAGTCTGCTATCTAAATTCTCTAAGCAGAGTGTGTTAAATAACCTTCTACACTTCCTTTTCTAATCTTCTGAGGGGCATTTCTGAGAATTATTAAATAATAGATCTATTTAATCTAAAAGGCAGCTGCTTCTAAATGCTAGGGGAAAGTAACTGTTTTAGAAGGTGTGTTGACTACTCAGTGCTCAGTGATAAATTACACAGAGGCACTGGTGTAGGAAATGCTCCTTAGCACTGTACAAAACACTAAGGAAACCACCTCGTTAACAAGTTTGCTGCAATTTAATTGAGAGTTCATGGAAACATTTTAGATAAACAATACAATATGCTTTTCCAAGATGGGGAGTATGAGCCTGGAGAAATCTACATAGAAAGCTTTGGAAAAGTTAAAAGTTATTGTAGGTTGAAATAAAGATTTCTTGTTCAAGATGAAGGATTAATACACACAACGGTAGTACACAGGAGAATATAGAAAAGTACAAAGCTGTGCAAAGCTTTGAACTTCCTCAGATACGAAAAAAATCAAAGGGAAAAAATGGTCCAGTTGGACCAGTCATGAAGTCAAGTCCCAGATTTGAAATAAATGGATGAAAAGGAAACTTTTCAGTTGTAGCTGAGTACAACATTTTGCTAAGTACATAGTAGTTCAGTTGTTTGTTTCAATGTGAGAAAAGAAGGGAGGGGAATTCAATATTAATCACGATTACTCGACATGTTTTTAAACATTTGTAATTATTGGACTAGTTTAAGGATAATTTGTCAAGCATCAGCTCATTGGTCCATCAAAAGTGGTGTTTGCTGCTCCCTCTCTGCCCCATGGTAAGTAGCAGCATTCAGCAAAACAAGAAAGAGACAGAAAGCAAAGAGATGCCACAGAAATGGCCTGACTCAAAAGGTGTTCTCGCATTCACTATCCATCTTCTCTCGGGGCCTTTTGACACAGATATGTCAAACTGCAAAAACCCTCTCTTGTACCATTTCTTCCAACCTTATTTACCTCCCACAGAATGCCCTTTTTGCTCTCCATGAAGAAATGACGGCAGTGTAAGCATTTTTGCTCATGGTTCTTCCACCCTGTATTTTGAAAACTCGGTACAGGTTCACGGCAAAACTTTTAGCAGGGGCTTTACAGAGAGAAATACAACATAGTTAATGCAACTGCATAATAAGTCTATGACTTCTGGTACTGTTTGGCATTATTTTAGTTTAAGAAAAAAAAGTCATAGGCAGTCATGTCTGCTTAAACTCTTGTCTAAGCTTGGTCCAGTCTGTTTAAAAAAGCACAATAACAAGACCATTTTACATAATGTTATGTGCAAATTAAGTATTCACAGGGTTGATGCATGTCTGGATTGAATGGAAGCAGAGGTTGTTTATAGCCCTTTGAGAAACCATTTAAATGTGGTTCTAAGAAAACTCTGTTATTACAGTGCAGATGGTTGAGTTGATTGCAATCTTGAAGATTGAGGATATCTCCATTTCTCTGATGTTACAGAAACACAGAGAACTTTTTGGCCTGATTATCACAATGACTTACTGTTGCCAAATACTGCATTAACTGCTATTTTGGAGCCTCCTCAGTACAGAATTTTCATTAGCTTAGTTTCTTGTATGAATACAAAATTACTAAATATGACTGTAATACAATATGCACAGTTCCAAACCAAGTAGCAGCGTTCTTAAGATAATGATCAGGAGAAAAACGGAATGAGTTAATATCTCTGTTAAATAGCTTCATTATCTGTTGGTTAGTGAAACTTCAGGTACTTTGGTGTGCAATTTACCACTACGTTGCCAAAAAATTCAGTATATATATTGCAGTTCGAAATGCACTTTGAAGTCTTCAGTTCTTTATAGTTGTGTAAGAAATTGGCTTCAAGGGAATTGCTACTATCCTTTGCTAGAGAAAAAACAAAAATAAAATCTTGAAGTTAGTGGGTCAAATATCATCTGCTTTAATTACTTTAAACAGATGGAAATCATGAATAATTATTCATAAAAGCCTATTTATATGCCATTTCAAGGGGTATTATTGCAAGATTTTTTTCAGTTACATAAATAGCAAAGTGAAAAAGAACAAGTAATATCATCTCATATCTGCACATTAAGAAACAGCAATAAATGGTTTGTTTTCTAACTGCTCTGAGAAGTTGCATGGGTCCAAATCTGGCGCAGACAGCACAAAAAAAATCTAATGTTTGAGATCAAACTTGATTGAAGGATTTGTTTCCAAGCTTCTCATTGTTTCTTCTTTTTATCATTGTGTTTCACTAATGCATGCTGTTAAGAGGGCAACTGGGAATTTGTTTCTGAGAATTAGATTTTTCACCAGGAGAAAAAAAAATACACCTCTTTTCAGATAAACTTTCAGGTAATGCTTGATTTCTACCGGCTTCAATGAGATTTAAGCGTAGACTTTACTAATGTTTCAGTATTGGAGCTGTGAATCTGTTACTGTACAGTCTGAGAATGATACTGTGCAAAATTTTCAAAATTGCCAGAATAAGAATTCATTCATACATTAAAGGGATTTTCTTTTTCCTGACGATTACCCCACTTTCATAATTGTATTACATTTCATTTTGCTTTTATATATGGGTTATTTCTGATTTTGAGCTCATTAACATACCATGTTTTTGCATCTGAAATCAAACATATTCCTGCTGACTAGTGGAGTGAATAATCTTATATAAAATGCTGAAATATATAAAAAATTAAAATCACAGCCAAACAACTGTATCACCGTGGGTATTTAGACCCATGCATCTGCTCACTGTCCCATCCTTCTGAGCTTGTTGACTATCTATATCAGCTTCTGGAAGTTTCTCCATTGTCCATTCTTACAATTCAGGGTATACCACAGTATAAAAACTTACACAGTTAACAAGTGCTGAAATAATTTACTTCCTACAGTCCATCAGCACATTTTGGCTAAGAGGCATCAGGTTCTTCAACTACTGTTACACAACTACAAAATAGACATATGAACATGTCTTGTTTCCTCTTGCACTTGCTTATGGTTGTGAACTCAGTCCTCTGTAATAGCATCCTTTTTTTTCCCTTTTTTTAAAAAAAATTTTTATTTATTTCTGTCACTTCCTAAAAAAAAAAATTTGAATTTCAGAAAATGGAAGAAAAAAAGGGAGGATGACTCAAGTGCCTCTCATTCTATAGATTTAAAAGACTAAAATAAAAATTTGAGAAAATAACTTCTATTATTTGCAAAAAGAATAAGCAAAAGTAATTGTTGCTTGTTTCTTCACTTTAAGAAGAATGCACTGTACATTGCTAGTTAACTGCAACTAAACTACACATCATAGTTTTGCCTTTGAAATGTTACTTCTCCTCCCCAAGACAATTCAATATGTGTTTATCAAAACTGCTTAGGCAACCTCACCAAAATCAAGTTTTGTTACTGTTTGCATTATAAACCTTGTGGCAGGTTTTTGGTTGGTTAGTTGGTTCTGCTCTTATTTGAGAAGTGGTCTAGGAGTTCTTTTTGTCTCATCATAATTACAAGCTTTCACAATGCATGACTTTCCCTGTTGGGAGTGAGAAAGAAGGGAAAAAGAGCCAAATGATCCTTCTGTGAGCATTTAGGGCAACACATTCTGGCCTGACTCCAGAGATGCTGCTCTATAGAGACAGATAAAGGGCAGTTTGAATTTCAGTTCATTGTACATTTCGTGGTCCTTTGGGTTAAAAGTTGCTACTTCCATGTAAGTGTTACTTCAATAGGAAGCCATACAATTCTTTTAGGTATCTTCCTACTGTTGTCTCTGCTCAGCTGGGAGGTTTATCTGCCGGTGAGCCAGCCTAGCTGCTCACCTGTACAGAGCAAGCGGACCTGCAGGGAGCACTGGATGCTCCTCCACAGAGCACAAACTAGCCATGCAGAGTGGAGCATCCTCTGTGCTAAGTAGGCCATTTCCCACCGTATTATAATAATTTCACACCACATTATATTGTGAGCCTTAAATGATTGAATGTCTCCTTTGAACATTCAAAGGTTCCCTACTCTACTAGCTCACTGTTATCGCTTTTTACATTGCCTCGTGGCAAATTAGTTGAATATACTGTAAGAAAAGGAAGATCATCAGCATCTTATTTGCATACAAACATCCCATTATTTTCAAATTATCTTCTTTAAGGTTCTCATTTTCCTAGAATGTTTTCTTCTGCTTGTATGAAGTTTGCCCATTCTATATGCATTCTCCTATTAGTGTTTTGTTGCATAACGTAACAGATTTTCCTTTGCACATTCATTCTCTCCCTGGATATAAGCGCTAAATTACACTCTGGTAAGAACATCAGCAATACTTCACAATTAAGTTTTGCCAACTTATACCAAGCTAGTCAGAAAAGTTAAGACAAAAGTGAAACAAAATTTAAAAAAAAAATCAACTCTTCCCTTTCTCACTGCATAGGAAATGCTTGGATGGCTTGAATATTCCTATCATTGTCACTTTTCCTAAAACTTACAGAAAATTTCTCAGGCTCATAATGCCTTAGGCAGCAGCTCCTATGCTTTCCCCTCCCACAGAAAAGAAGAAAAACCTTCCTTACCCTGCAGTCTTCATGGGTCTCTTTGGCTCATGCCAGTAATTGTACTGGTTTTGTATTGTATGAAAAATTTGTACTTTGAGGGACACATACTTTAAAGGATAAAGGAATGGGAGATTATTTTTCCAAGAGGAACATAATGAAAGCAAGTTAATCTATGTACAGTTACAAGTGCCTTGACTACTGACAATGTCTGAACTGCAGACATGCTGAGATGTAATGGGGAATCACAGCTTCAGGGAGCCATCTGTGGATCTCAATGCAAAATCATTCAACCCAGCAAAGTTAAAGCAGAAGGAGAGCTATTTGAGTTGTTTTTTTTTTTTTTTTCTTCAGTTGGGAAAAGGCTTTCTAAGGAAGATTACAGGAGAATTAATAGATTTCAGCTCTACCTTATTTCTGCTTTATCTTGACCAAACTCCTTTAGGCAGTGATCTGGTTTTCATGCAGTACATAATATTAACATTTCACTTCTCATGGAGAAAATGTTAATGTTATTCCTAAAAGGACATTTTCATTGCAGCTTTTGAAACATAGGGAAATATGTAATTATGACATTCCTTAACTTATGTGTTCTGGAGTTCACCACCTGAAAATATCTCAGGTCTTATCAGAATTTCTAAAGGGAAGTGTCAGAACCCTACTGTGTTAGGACTGAGAAAAAGTTAAAATGCTCTTTGAAGCAGAATTCTGTCCATTGCTTCTTATCTGTACATGACAGATTAGCAAGGACCTAAAGTGGGTACAAAACAAAATGAAATAATTATTTAATGAAACTGTTATTTGCCTCATATATTCTACATGTGGTAAGAACTTTAAAGTAAGGAAAAATATACTTAAATAAAAGATCCCATGGCAAGTCTTTAAAACAAAGTGTCTCATAGATTGCCATACATACCACACTGTTTCTCGATTTCATGTAGTTCCTTTCACTGTCAGGTACTTAACCAAACTTCACTATACTTAGCATTGCAAAGTTTATTGGGCCCATTGCTGACTTCACAGGGTTTCAGGTCTATAGCAAAACAGACATCACAGATATGAGTAGTGAAACATATGTAAATCCATTGCTAATTGCGTAGAACTATAAAACACAAAAATATTTCATTTCTAAAAAGGAATTACAATGTATGATCATATAATCATCGTTTGACATTCAAAATAATTCACAAATATTCTGTGTTTGAAGTCATGGAAAGGAAAATAGATGTGTAGCAGGTGACACCCAGGCAGATTATCTACCTAGTGTTTTGGTTATTTTTATTCCAAAATATAAATTCTCTCTACCACTGATTAGGAATGGCATGTTTAAAAGCTGCACTTCATGTGGTGTCAGCTAAATATTGTCACTGTTCTGAGATGTGAGTAAAGAAACATTATCTTTCACAGAATACTGGTTTTCTAATAATCTCTGACAGTTAACTTTTTCTTAAAGGATTTTAATAATGCTTCTTATATATAAAAAATGTGATAGTCATTTCTAGTTAGTGAATGTTGAAGTATGTTTAAAAAATTTTCAAGCTGGTTATGAAGGTTTTAATTGCTCTTGTTTTTCCAGTCTCTGTCAATACATTAACTGTCACATAAATTTCTACTATTAGTGGGATGTAACATTAAGTGGTAATTAAGATTCAGGTCCAATATTCTTAGTGGTCTTTCTTCCTTGTATTCTCTGTTTCAAAATAATTTATTAACACTGAGATTATTTGTTAGGTTCACTCTCTTTCCTAATAAGAGTTGCCTTACCTTACGCTTTTCTAACCGGATTGTTATACTCACATGCCCAAAGCAGATTTCTCCATTTCAGGATAACAGCCTTTCTTTCAAATACTGACAAAGCAACAGTGGAACAAAGATGCTGTTGTGAGAAATCCTGGCCCAAAAAACCTGTAAGATAATATGAAGTGTTAGTAAAATACAAATGCAGTATATGTGAAGCAAAACTGGTAAGAAGAAAAAAAAGAATAAGAAAAAATATTTTCAGAAAAAATTCAAAAGGCAGCTGATCCAGAACAGATTGGTTAGAAATAGTCTGTCATGTTGTAAGACTATTTATAAATTTTTTCAGTATATCATGCATTGCATTTTTGATTATCTTCTATTATACAGTTTATTAACAATTGTTATTTCATTAGTATATTAAGTTCATGTAAAATCTTCAGTCATTAGCAGTGCCATGCATTAAATTCACACCTGTTTCAATGGACATTTGAAGTGTTCTTTTGATCTGATCAGTAGTTATAGAGAAAAGAGGATGGCCAACTCAGGACAAACAAACAAACATAAAAGCAGACACAAAGATATATTTTGAAATGGAACATATGCGTATATTGGCTTTTAATATAAAATACCTTTGTTACTACAGAATATCTGATAGATAAATAGTGCATCAAAAAGAAAGGAGAAAAGGAAAATATCTAGAGCTAAAACATGTTAGTCTAATGTATGAATGCAAGTAAATTGATACAAAGTACAGGTGATCTAGGACAATGAGCATTCTAGATCATTTAACTTAAGATCTTGATTGAAAGTTTGGCTTCCTTTTGGTTTTTCAGTCTCTGAGATTCCTTCAACTCTTCTCAAGTTCTGTTCAAACCTTTTTTTCAATGCACTTAATCCTTTTTGTCTCAGTCTTTAAAGCATTTTTAATTCTGCAGTGTCATCTCTGGTACAGGCTGGGCACTACTGTCTGCAGTTTTCTAGATACGACTGCACCATTAATATTATGTAATGACATTTTTTAATGATCTGTCTTACATCTTGATATACCACCCCATGATTTAATATCTAGCAGTGCTATAATCTTTAATGCATGTTTCCTTATACCAATGTCATAAGGAAATACTATTACCTGTTACTTTGCTTGCAGATAGAAAATCTTTCTGCAAGTCAGTTATGGGCCAGATTTGTTCAGGGTGTTTAGGTACCTAATGATCCAGGCAAGTTCCTAGCGGAACTGACAGAAGCCTAAATGTCTAAGACCCATTATTTCAATAGGTATTAGGTACTGCATTTTTCAAAGTCATGCTGTGCCCTATCTGGAAAATACCTTTTAAAAATCTTAAAGGATTTTAAAAATGTCCCAAGTGACTTCCCAAAGTTATAGAAATCTTTGGTCAGGCAGAAAGCTGAAGCCATGTCTCCTGATCCTAGGACACGTCTGTTAACAATGATTCATGATAAAAATCCTCTCCTTTTCTCTGAGTAAATGTAAAATACTAACCATTGTTGTTACTAGGTATAGAGGAACAATGTCCAAGGGCTTTTTTATATTATTGTAAATTGCTATTTTTTTGTAATAAGATGTTAGGTTTTATGCCAATTTTCAGTACTGATCTGCCTTCCATATTAAATAATCAGACTAGTGCAATAATTCACAAAATGGAAGTGACACAAGCCTTTAAATTCTAGGCATTGCTTTCTCTGACAAACTTTAAAAACTTGAGTGAACATATAAACTGATATACAGTCAAAACCATTGGAAAAAGACACATATACAATGAATGCATATGAGAATCATTACTATTGACTAAAATATACAAATAACTGTACTTCCATAACATATGTGCAGGATCTGGTGAATGAGACTAGTAAAAAAGGAATTAATATAGGGTTTTTTAACATGATTGATTCCTTTTTGAGATGTGTCTTTGCTACAGTTTCTCCAAACCTGATACATGTCCAGCAGCTGGTGAGCTGAAACCACTGCACTTTATGGTCATTAGCACAATCTCATTGTTTCTTTGTGCTCCCTAGTCTGCATGTTCTCATGCTGTCTAGTCTGCATCCACTTGCAGTATCCTGCATTCTGTTTAGTCTGCAGTCTTCTCAAACTGAAATTGGTGTCTTTCCTGTCTCAGTGCAGTGTGTAGCACAACATACGCCTTGTATATGTCAATATTTTGAAAATATTGTCACATAATAATGGTGGAAACTACCAGGTAGTTGATTCAGTGGGTCTAATTATTGACTGCTTGTCAATTGACTGCTTTTGAAAGGCAGAGTTGCTATAAATAAAACCAATTCATAATTTTGCCTTTTCAATGACAATAGCAATTTATGTCCATTTTTCAAAGACACTAATGGCAAAAGGACATTCACAGAGATAAAAGATCAAACCTCATCTCTGTGGGATTCTTGGCCTGTAAATAAACCGGACTTCAAAAGTTTTTAATCTCTGAAGCATGTTTCAGTAGACTGATTAATGATTAATCAAAATGCATGTAACAATAACCTAATTATCTTCAAAGTTAGTTTGGTTTTTGTTAGGATTTATTAATTATATTAAAGTCCAAAATGGAAAATATTTCTCTTGAATGTCACAAACAACTTCATACTTTAACTGGAACTTTTTCATATGAAATCAATTATCAATCTGCAATGAAGAAAACTTTGGTGGTTTCTTGAAGGATTTTGTTTTTAAGCATGAATTTAGAACAATGAATTGTCACATTATAGGTTAGATATGCGGTAAAAATATGCCTACCAGTCTGAAAATAATCTGATTTTTCAAATATATATTGTGAAGGTCTGTACTCTTGTCCACATTCCATTTAATAAAAGTGGAACACATCTTTGCCAAACATTAATCATAATTTTGACATCTAAACCCTGAACTTCCATCCCTGGATTGCAGAAGAATCCAACTAGCTACACAATATGCTGAAAAGTGCAGAAATCTCAGAAAGAAAAACGGGCCAAACTTTCTTTACTGCCTTGATATCCATTCTGATATGTATGTAAAGAGGCCAACCAAACAGCCAGTATGGAATTCACTCTTGCAATAAAGAACATGCTAAAGTATTTATTATTAATATGCTTCTTCACTACATTGCTATTGTTTAGTCATGTCTGTAAGATACTAATTATTTTTTTAGCTCCATCCTTAAATTGTTCTTATAAAAATTTTGAAGTGATAAAAGGGGTTGCAAGGTTGTAGAAAATCAGACCAGATGCAAAGTAATGAAGTCTTAGGCTCTGGTATTTATCTTGCACTTTTGCATGTTGGTGTCTCAGGTGTAGGTAAATATTCTGTCTTGATATTTATTTGCTATATCCATTTCAAGTTCAAATTAATATAAACTTTAAATTATCTTTTTTTCCCCTGAAGTTTGGATGGTTTTGTCCATGTTTTCTATAGTTGTATTGGTCAACAGCTATTATTAATGCTCAAGGTAGGGAATTCTACTTATGACTTTATAGCCATCTTTTAGTTTGATGTATAACTCCAGAGACACAGAAAGAATAATTATTTAAGTGGTTATTAGTGCTTGAACCAGGGACATTTTGTGGCTTGTATTCTTGATCGTCCTTTCTGTCCAAATATATATTTATTTTCCTTTCCTTTTTTTTTTTCCCCCGTGCTTTTTATTTGCCAAAAAGCAATAGAATGACTACAAATGAAGGACTGGAGAATGTCCAAGGATCATAGTCTGGTGTTTAGGAAAATCCAGAAGATAAGTGAATTCCCTCAGGAAGAATCAACAATTTCTGAACCAGGAAGAATATTATAGTTATAAGCTTCACTGTAGTGTTTCTACTTATTTTTTCCTCTCAGGGAGGTTTTGAGACTAAAAAGAGGAACAGTGTTATGTTCAATTGACGTATTTTGAGTAAAGTTGTGACTCTAGTAATATTTTCTAAAAATCGCAAAGTCACAGAATAATCAAGGTTGTAAGAGACCTTCAAGATCATCTAGTCCATCAATCCAGCACCATCATAATCACCCCTAAGCCATAGCCACAAGTGCCACATCCAGACCCCACTTAACACTTCCAGAGACAGTGACTCCACACCACCTCCCTGGCCAATTTCTCCCAGTGCCTAACCACTAATTCAGTGACATTTTTTTCCTAATAACTAACCTGAACCTCCCCTGGTACAGCTTAAGGCCCTTTCCTCTCACTCTTTCACTTGAGACATGCCAGAAGAGACCAAACCCCTATTTCACTACAACCTCCTTTCAGGTTGTTGTACAGAGCAATGAGGTCTCCCCTGAGCCTCCTGTTTTCCGGACAAAACTGTTCCAATTCCCTCAGCCACTTCTGCTAAGATGTTTTCTAGACCCTTCACCATCTTTGTTATGCTTTTTTGGACACAACAGATCAGTACAGACAAGAGACTTAGTCTATTAGATGTATTTTGAGAATGCCTACTAGATGTTCTGAAGACATGAGAGAAAGGATGGCCTTAGTCCAGACTAGGTATCAAAGAACTTCTCAGTGTCTCAACTCCATCATACTGAACCCCAAGCTTTTAAGGTTATTTTGGCCTTGGTTTTCGGCGTTTTTTTGATGGTGGCCAAGCAGACTTTGAATGTTTCACATTTAAGATGCTCAAATCTTCACAGGTACTTCGACTCCAGTTCCAGTTGCTTCAGTAGCTTTGAAGTAACTTATTCAATCCGCAGTTTAGCACAGAACTTCTGCATGCCCAGTACTTTCAAGAAATCCTGTAGCTAAAAGGAATGTTTGGATAACGTCTACACTTATCCAGTAGACAGAACAAATCATGAACATGATTTGCTATATATCTTTATGTATGTATCCATCAGTCTATGTTTGGGAGATCTGTAGGTGGAAAAACCGGAAAACGTTTTATTAAGGTTTTTTTCTAAGTCAAAATAGCATGTAGTAATGATACATCCTAATAATTACGAAAAGTATTTGAATTGAAATACCTTGGCTTACGTTTCTTACACTGGGAATTTTTTTAATAACCAGGATTAAACAACTATTGGCGAATAATATATGGTTTGTTAAAGGAATTGCATTTGCTTATGACTTTTGTCTGTTGGCTGGATGGGTATTTAAAGAAGTGTGTGTATCTTGTCTTCCTGTGGATGCTTATCCCTTCCTTCCCTCTGGTTTTGTAAATTCCCAAAATATGAATGCATCAGAAGTAATTCACTGGCCGTGCATGAAACGGCTACGTGCAACAACACAGTAACTGCTCTGTTTCTCATAGCTGAGTTCAAGCCAATGCAACGCTTTGTGCTATTAGGGATTAAACCTTCTCTATTTTGTGCTACAACGTCTGCAGAAAAACTTGGCATGCACATGGACCTTGTTTGTCATCTATATTGCTGGGAAAGAGAACTGCTTTCATTTACTGTACACGGCTGTTGAAACCAAACCAGCTGGACCTTGGTTTTGGTGTGTGTTTGTTGTTTGGGGTTTTTTGTTGGTTTGTTTGTTTGATTGTCTGCTTTTAAGATGAAACGTTCACAACAATAATACTAAAATATTATTTCAGTATAAAAGAAATAGTGGATACTGTTACTGCTCAGTTGTCACTGCATTTTGACAATGGGAAGTCAGTCTCTCATCTCTTTAGTCTGCTGCTCTTGGCAGGCTTCTGGCATTATTTATCCTGCATTTGATAATTCATCCTCATAAAGCTGACTTCTCTAAAAATCTTTGTTTGTGGGTCTAAAATATACGAGTTGAATTCAGCATGTGAATTCTGAATTGCATCAATTTCATCATATATAAAACATTCTTTTTACTAGCTGCACATAGATTTTCTTGTTTAAAAATTCTAATGCATAGTATATAATAAAATAAATTTTCAAACCATATGTAAATTTCAATAATTCATTGCTGCAGCCTCACTTTTACTGAAAAATGTTTTGTAAGCAGAGAAAATTCCTTTTCATTCCCTAAAAGTATATCATAGGGACCAAATAATATTTGCAAAGGATTCTATGATTATGAGCCAAACTATTAGGGAAAATGATGAAGTACCTGTTATGCAACATAATACCTATCTGTATGTTCTTACTTCTATGTCTGATCCTGCACAAAAAAGTTTAATTTAATTTACAGTGAAATAATCCTACTAACTCTTTCCTGTTCTCTTCGTGTTGATCTGAATGGCAAAATTCCCACAGGACTTGAAGAACCAGACAAATTTCTTAATATGTAAAGTTAATTGTGTGGCTAGATTCAATTACACGGGTATCATAGAACAAACAGCACTTACTTGCTCCCTTAATACTGTTGCCTTCCGTCCTTCCCTTCCAGAGGCCATCTAAAAAAAGCATGTTGTAAGCTAGAACAGAGCTGTTCAACTCCTGTCTGTGACTTGTGTTTAACTTAGGTAAAAGCTTAGATTGCCTCCAGCTTTTTTTTTTTTTTTCAAAAATTCAATAGTCCTTTCATCCAGATTTTACAGATTTCACAGAGTTCACCTGGCAGTCTGCACATCTACTTTTACCAAGCACTTAAAAAGCAGTAAAATGGACATGCAATGAGTGCATATGTATAGGATTGGTTTTCCCTTCAGAAATTAACCAACATAATAAAAGTGCTGATGAAAAAAATGCATTGAATAAGAATATTTTTCATGTACCCATCAATTACATAATTAAAATTTTGAAGTGATATTTTAATTATTATACCATAGAACATATCAGTGTTGCATACAAGAGCATATTTCCCAGAGACTATTTCCTAGAATATTTTAGAGCAAAAGCAATTCCATCTGAAAAAAAAATCCAATTTCTTTTCTTATTTTTTAGAAGATGATTTTCAAAGCTTATTAGGTAAAGTGGAGATATAAAAAGCCACTTGAAAGTACAAACAAATGAACAGGGAGGAGAAAAGCAAAGAAAAGCAAGGAAAATCAGAGTAAACAAATATTAACCCTTTACAGGAATACCTCGCTCCCATTTGGCAGCAGAAAATGTCTTCGATAGCCTTATGTATAAAGCTGAAGTTTCATTAAAATACATAGCAATTCAGCACATACTTAAAATTAGCCAATTGAATTTGTCTAAGTACATCCTTGAATTACAGGCATGTTTTTTCTACTTTTTCCAGGAGTTTCTCAGTTATTATCATATGAAATACCCCTGCGCAATAGACAGCTTTTTCTACTCATGTGGTATTAAAAAAGCCTGTGGTGGGTTCACCGCTGGTTGGACACCAGGCACCCATGAAAGCTGTTCTATCACTCCCCTCTTTGACTGGGCAGAGGAAAGAAAATATAAAAAAAGCTCATGGGTTGAGATCAAGGAAGGGAGAGATTACTCACCAGTTACCATCACAGGCAAAACAGATTCAACTTAGGGAAATTAATTTAATCACCAATCAAATCAGAGTAGCATAATGAGAAATAAAACCAAATCTTAAAACACCTTCCCCCCACCCCTTCCTTCTTCCTGGGCTCAATTTCACACCCAAGTTCTCTCCCTCCTTCTCCTCAGTGGTGAAGGGGGCTGGGGAATGGGGCCTGTGGTCAGTTTATCACATTTTCTCTGCCACTCCTTCATCCTCAAGAGGAGGACCCCTCACACTCTTGCTCTGCTTCAGTGTACAATCCCTTTCAAGGGAGACGGACCTCGAAAGCTCCTCTGGTGTGTGTCCCTCCCATGGGATGCAGTTCTTCACAAACTGCTTCAGTGTGGGTTCCCCTCAGGGTCACAAGTCCTGCCAGGAAACCTTCTCCAGGGTGGGCTCCTCTCTCCATGAGACCACTGGTCCTGCCCAGAGCCTGTTCTAGCAGTCTTTCCCCAGAGTCACAGCATCCTTCAGGCACATCCACCTACTCCAGCACTGGGTCTTCCATGGGCTGCAGGTGATTATTTTCTCCACAATGGCTCTCCATGGGCTGCAGGGGAGCAGCCTGTCTCGTAGAATCTAAGAATCATAAAATGGTTTGGGTTGGAAGGGACCTTAAAGATCATCTGGTTCCAAACCCCCTCTGCTATGGATAGGGACACTTTCCACTAGAGCAGGTTGGTCAGAGCCCCATCCAGCCTGGCCTTGAACCCCACCAGGTATGGAGCATCCACAACTTCTCTGGGAAATGTGTTCCAGTGTCTCGTCACTCTTATAATGAAGAAATATCTAATCTAAATCTACCCTCTTTCTGTTTAAAGCAATAAGCCCTTATCCTATCACCACACGTCCTTGCAAAAAGTCCCTGTTCAGGCTTCTTGTAGGCCCCCTAAAGGTACTGAAAGACTGCTCTGAGGTGAGCTCCAGACTGTGAAATCTCAACACTTCAGCCTCTCTTCATAGGAGAGGCATTCCAGCCCTCTGATCATCTCAGTGGCCATCCTCTGGACTCTCTCTAGCAGTCCATGTCCTTTTTATGTTGGGAACCCCAGAGCTGGATGCATTACTCCAGGTGAAGTCTCAAAAGAGCAAAGAAGAGGAGGAGAATTAACTCTCTGGATCTGCTGGTCATGTTCCTTTTGATGTAGGACACAGCTGCATTTCTAGGTTGCATGTGCACTTTGCCAGCTCATGTTGAGTGTCTCATCTACCAACACCCCCAAGTGTGGCTTCTCCTCAGGGCTGGTCTCAATACATTCTCTACCCAGCCTGTATTTGTGCTTGGGATTGTCTTGATCCGGGTAGCAAGACCTTGCATATGGTCTTGCTGAACTTCATGAGGTTCACAAGGACCCACCTCTCAAACCTGTCCAGGTTCCTCTGGATGCCATCCCTTCCCTCCAGAGTGTTGACCACACCACACAGCTTGGTGTTCTCAGCAAACTTGCTGAGGGTCCACAGGATCTCATGTCCATGTCGCTGACAAAGGTGTTGAAGAACACCAGTGCCAATACTGACCCCTGAGAAACAACACTCATTACTGGTCTCCACTTGGACAGTGAACCATTGACAAAAACTATTTGAGTGTGACCATCCTGCCAATTCCTTATCCACTGAGTGGTCCACCCATCAAATCCATGCCTTTCCATGCCTTTCAAATTGTGCAGGACAGTGTCAAATACTTTGTTGAAGTCCAGGTAGATGATTGCACTTGTTCTTCCCTTACCCACCAACACTCATCTTGTCATAGAAGGCCATCAGATTTTTTGGCACAATTTTCTCTTAGTGAAGCCATGTTGGTGGTCACCAATCATCTACTTATTTACCTTAGCGTAGCTTCCAGGAGGTTCTGCTCTGTGATCTTGTCAAGCACGGGTGAAATTGACTGGCCTGTAGTTTCCTGGATCTTCCTTATTGCCCTTCTTGAAAATGGGAGTTTTGTTTCCACTTTTCCAGTTAGTGGGAACTTCACAGGACTGTGAAGACTTTTCAGCTATGCTGGATAGTGGCTTAGCAATTTCATCTGTCCATTCCCACAGGACCTGCAGATGCATCTCATCATGTCCCATGGACTTGTGTATCTCCAGATTCCTTGGGTGGTCTTGAACTTGATCTTCTCATACACTGGACATTTATTCGTTCTCCCAGTCACTTCCTTTGCCTTTTGTGACTTGGGTGGTGTGTCTGGAGCACTTGCCACTGAAGACTGATACAAAAAAGGTGTTGAGTGCTTCAACCTTCTCCATATTCTGGGTAATAAGGTCTGCTGTGTCTTTCCATAGACGGCCCACATTTTCCCTACTCTTTCTTTCACCACTGACATACCTAGAGAAGCTTTTCTTGTTGTCCTTGACATCCCAGGCCAGATTTCTGTCAGTGCTGTAGCTTTCCTTACCTGATCGCTTGCTGCTCAGACAATTTCTCTGTATTCCTTCCAGGCTACCTCTCATTGCTTCCATTCCGTATCTTTTTGTGCTTCAGTTTGTCCAGGAGCTCCGTGTTCATCCATGCAGGCCTCTGACTTCCTCTTTGCTGGGATGCATCACTCCTGAGTTGGGAGGAAATGATCCTTGAATATTAACCAATTTCCTTGGGCCTGTCTCACCTCCAGGGCTTTATCCCATAGTACTCTACCAAGCAGATCCCTGAAGAAGCCAAAGTTTTCTCTCCTGAACTCCAGGGATGAGCTTGCTGCACCTCCTCCTCAATGCCCTAAGGATCTGAAACTCTACCAATTCATGGCCACTGCAGGCAAGGCTTCACATTCCTTCACAATCTCAAGCTTCACACTGCCCAACAGCCCCTCCTTTTTGGTGAGAACAAGGTCCAGCATAGCACCTCTCCTTGCCGGCTCCTCTATCCCTTGGAGAAGGAAATTATCATCAATGCATTCTAGGAACCTCCTGGATTGCTTATGCCCTGCTGTGTTGTCCCTCCAACAGGTATCAGGTGGTTGAAGTCCTCCATGACAACCAGGACTTGTGAATGTAAGGCTGCTCTCTTTGTCTCTAGAGGGCCTCATACACAATCTTCCTGGTTGTGCGGCCTGTAGCAGACCCCCGTGATTATGTCACCTGCCTTTGCACTTGCCTTAATTTTGATCCGTAGCCTCTTGGTCTGCTCCTCATCCATCCTCAAGCAGAGCTGCATGGACTCCAGCTGGTCTTTGACAAAGAGGGCCACACGCCATCCTCTGCCCGTCCTTCCTGAAGAGCCTGTATCCTTTCATTTCAACACTCCAGTCATAGGAGACATCCATCCCACCATGTCTGCATGTCACACAAGTAAGATCACATCTCTGTAGGCATGTGCACATCTCTAACTTCCCTTGTTTATTCGCCATGCTGCTTGTGTTTGCATAGAGGCATTTGAGTTGGAGCCCCAGTGAAGCTGCCCTGCTGTCTGGAGGGAATTCCTTTGTGCTGCTCTTCAGGTGTTCTCCTGCTGACCTGCAGTCCCTCTCCAGGCTCTGGGCGACTCTTGCTGGCACTGGCATCAAACTGGTAGAAGAGGGATGGACTGAGGTTCCTTTTCCCCTGGCAGCTTCCATTGTTCCAACTTCCATAGTCCAACTGACAAATTAGAGCAAAACTAACAATTAATTTTGCTGAAAACAGCTAAAAAGTGTGTCTGAAGAATGCAGACTACTTGCTATGTAAACAAGCTTGTTTATAGTCTACAGAGTTAGTTTTTTCTTTTAAAAGAAAATCATTTTCTTTGTGGTCAAAATATGAATATGTAGATAGTGTGCTGCCTTTTTAAAGTGTATACTTTTTAGCTTGGCATAAACTAGGGGGTAAGATTTTGAAAGCCCTTAGTATTCATCTAATCTTTCTTTCATTTAAGATAGTTCTAGTGACTGTAAAAGAAGGGATTTCTGTCAGGCCTCAGTGGTACTGCAAATCCTATCCATTATTTTTAGTTGTACTTGTGCACTTTGTGTTGTTTTATGAATACGAAGTCTCATATAAAAAACTTAATAGAACAATTCATGACTTATGAGTTAGACATTTAATTAATGCCAACAGTGAGTGACAAGAAGCTGCATCTTCAGACAAACACTTGGAATACTGAAAGTGCCACCTATCCATTTCAGTTAAAATTGCCTATATTGAATGAGGATTAATAGATGGATATGGTTTTGAGAGAGGCAAACAGGAAAGGTGCTTAATGCTTGATTGTCACAAGTATAGACTTATTCTGATCATTGTTTTTATAACCACTAACTTCTGCAGATATAATTTTTTGGTTTAATTTAATTTAATTAATTTTTTAATTAAAATTTTACAATTTATTTATTAAACACTTTACAGTGTAATTTAAATGAGTAAGTGAATTTCAAGTAAAGCTATAGAATTTTTAAATCTCCTAATCAGACATAGGCCACCATATTTCCCTCATGAATTCTTGTGTTGTATCCTCTGATCTGCATTTGGAATGAGTTCGTTAAAAAGTATGTTATTCAATTCGAATTGGAAAACTCTTCAACTGCATAAAAATATAACTACTGTGCCTATTAGAGGTTGTCTGGATTTATCTCTCTAATTTAAATTTCATTCCACTGTCCACTGGTCTGTCAGTCAGATTTACTTCTCTTCCTTCTCTCAGTGAAAGTACTTGATCAACATGAATGACAGGTAACTTGGTCTTTCATAAAAAAGAACATTTAGATTATTACAGACATTTGGCCATGGAGGAGCTCTAGATCAAATTTTCTTAGCATTTTCAACTTTTTAAAACATTTCAAAATCATGAACACTAGAGAGCCTGAAAGTAAGTCTTGAGAGTTCAAGTGTTCAGGGAATACTGAGAATGACAGAGAGCACAAGGAGGGAGTAAAGATGGTGAGCTGCCTGTGTGTGGTTCTGCTGCATTTGCACTTCTGAAAATTTTAAGCAGGATTCTTGATGAAAAATGCCCTTTTAGAATTGACTCAATCTTAGTGCTTTACTTGTGCTTTTTGGTGGTGAATATGTACCTTGTTTCAGCTTTTTTTTCTCATTTGTGTCATATTTTGGATAATATAATAAAACATTGAGAGTATCCACTGTACTAATTTCATTTACACAGACAATATTGCTACTGCTGACAGGTCTGATATAAGGAAGGATGGACTTGGGAGGTGGCCACTGCAGGTCGTACTACTGTGGATAGGATTGAGAAGTTTAAATTGCCACTTTTGTGTAGAAAAACAGAAGCATGTAGCTTCCAGAAAAGTCAGTCTCTTTTAAGCTGTACTATTCAGTTAAATTATTCCTGATTTTGTTTAATTCTCTGTTTCTGTGCTGCTTTCTGTTTGTGCTTCTCCTTATCCCCTTTTCCCAAGAGGTAATTAGAGTTCTTCCCACCTTTCTTAGACACATTCCATATACAGCAGACTGATTTATTTCAGAGTGTTTATACAATTTTCCAGATGTGAAGGTACTTGGCTTTGGCTTAAATCTGTGTTGTTGAAGTGACCCTGCCAAAGACTGCTGTGGAGCAACTGCAAGCAGAGTTCCCCGTGTGTGTGCGTGCCAGGACAACTGGTAAAGGGAGAAAGGGAAGGCTGCAGGAATGGGAAGAGAAGTAAAATGGAGCTTTCAGATTTGCTCTAGATGACAAATCCTTACCTATTCAAATTTTTCTCTGTTTTTGTTTGTTTGTTTGTTTGTTTACTTATTTGTTTGTATGTTTTGGGGGTTTTTGTTTGTTTTTCTTTTTAAATTTATATATTTATTACTATTTGGAAATCGAATAAATAAGAAGCGAATATACTCACAACTTTCATTTGAGTAGAATAATATATAGGCCATTCTCATCATATATCAAATATATCAAATTGGAAGCCTAGACAAAAAGGATGAAAAGCTAGGACTTTTCAAAATAATAGATAAATTTTTTATTAGATAGAAATCAAAATCAAAGAAAATCCAGGTCAGTTGTGGTGTGGTAACAAGGAAAGGTGAGGTAAGAAAAGAGAAACTAAATGTAGTGGGCCCTGCATTAAATTCATGCTTCCCCCAGTGGAAATGGTCATTAATCTTTCTGTCTTGGAAATAAAAACGTTCTTCACATTTCACCAATCTACCAGCTCTGCTTTATGACCCAGATATTTCTCCTATTAGTTTGTCATGTATGTAATGGTACTGCAAGCAGCATACATATTACTTGCTAAGGTCAATGACATTGCTAATTTATTCTTACCTTAGGAATCCATCAATGACCAGCTTAATTTAGTGCAGGTTGGTTTCTCCTATTGAAATATACTAATTTGGAATATAGAATTGTAGCATTGTTTCCAGCATCCACCTAATTTACAATTAAAGATCAGTTACAATCTAAGTGGCATTGAATTAAGCACTTTATTTTGGCTGTCCCGTTTGAAAATATTGCCTATGTCTAATTTTAATTTAAAAATTTTCAATGGTTTAACTGAATAACATATAAAACACAAAAATTAATTTTTTAAAATGGATGGTAAATCAATACCTCTATAAAATTTACTTGCATTTGTAATAATCTTCAGTGATGTTTACTTGACAATAAGGTTTCAAATGTAAGCTAAAAATATCCACTTGTGTCTAATCTTTGCTGGTTTTTTGGTTACCTATTCACTGTGATTTATTTGCATGAAACTTTCTAGTATTTTTAAGTCATAAAAGGAAACAAAGGGTCCTTTCAGTGTTGGAATGACTTCATATTCATGCAGGTAGTGTTTATGTTCCTGATTGCCAATGTATGCTGTATCAGCATTAAAATGGCCATGTTATATATTTTCGGAAGGTTGGTAATGTTGCTGCAACTTATTTCACCTCCATTATGGACATTTATTAATGCCATTAAGAGGACATTGTTCTGGATTCAGTTAATCTTCAGCCTGGATAAAATGCTGCAGCTTTACACGTAGTGGTATCCTTGACATAGCTGCAGAGCTGATATAGGTTAATGTAATTGTTTGTGTGCAAGACCCTTGGTATTGACCTGAGAGACATCAAATTCTGCCTTTAGTAACACTCATATAAATCAGGAGTAGGTCCATTGATTTCAATTACTTGTTATTTACAGTGAAATGAAACTGAGAACATAATTTTCCCTATACATCTAAATTTAACCTTGACACAAACATGCACAGTCCCTATTTACTTGAATGAAGCAGTTAGAAAATTCCAGGACCATATTGTAAGTGGAAAACAATCATATCCCATATAGGTAAAAGTTAGAAAAAGTAGCTGAAGAGACACTAAAATTGAGTGAAATCACAATTTTGTCTTTCCTTCTGCCCACAAAAATATCATCTGCTTTTAACTTTCATAATCTCTTACCAGATGTAGCTGGATTTAGAGTCACCCTTTTGGGTAACTGTGGTGTACAGTATGGATTAATCTTAATTTTGTCTTCATGAAGAACTATTCTAAATTATGTACTTTTGTGTCCAACTTCTGCTACTTAACTCCATGTAAACAAAAGAGGTTACTCTCTAGTCTCTTAGGAGAGATTGAAAGTTCATCTAAACCAGAAAGCAGTTATTCTTACCATGGAGTTTTAGTATTTATAGTGAGTAGGGGTTAATCTAAGCCTTAAAAAATATATAGAAAAACTGAGATTATGAAGATATGATTAAAATACAGCTTCAGGTTTATACATGATGCATAGTATGGGAAACACAACTGATGTTGTCTTTCACCCAGTTTTGTAGACTAAAAATAAATATTTATCAGGCTTTTATATCTAATAAGGCCATAATTACTAGTCCTACAAAATATTAAGGTTTTGCCAGGAAAAAAAAATCCACATCCTTGCTTATGCCTGCAAAGAAACAGGTAGATCACAGTGCTCTATAAATTAGGATATTGGATGTTCCTTGTGCCTCAACTTTGACTGTTTCAGCTGACTAAAACTGAAAGTTTATTTTAAAGTCTACAGTATTCTCCATATAAGTTATTTTTCTATATTTTGCTTTCAAAATGTATTTTATTCTCTGTTCTATAAATTAACAATTCCCCGTGATATGGATATAATGATGTTTGTTAACTTTTTGTGTATGTGGTTAATATTTTCCCACTTTCTGTAGGTGTCATTAAACTGTATTCCCTGTCCAGAATATAACAAAAGATGATAGCATGAAGTACCTATCTGGGTCATCACAATTAAATTGTATAGAAATAGATAAAAGAAAACTTTAAAGAAAATTGGTTCCTTTTCTCTGCAGAGACTTGTTCCTCCAGGGTTTCCTAAGGATGAGCATCTTTAATCTTTAAAACCAGACACTGTGCTGAAACTATGTTCCAGAATAAAAATAGTTTTGTACGGTAAATACATTTTGCAAAACTGAGTATTGTAGCTGTCATATTCACCATGAAAATCTCAGCACAGAAAATTATTTATTTCTCTGACTTTGAGCCTACGCACGCACTCACACACGTCCTTCTGGCTGGGAGATACAAACTTGTGCTACTCAGGCTGGGTTGTGTTTTGCATGTCCCTCATGCACATAGGAATAAACTCTTGACTAATTTATTTTTTCATAACAACTAATGTATTTTGTTCTTTAATAATCCTCTTTAAAGTAAAAACTGTAAGTTTTTAAGGATAGAGAGATGACAGAAAATACAGATATGCATCTAGTAATAATATCAATGGCACTTAAATAATTCATTTACAGCTCTCTCTGCATCAGCAGATGCCTAACCCTCAATTCAAAGGTCATTAAATTTTATGTAGACATAAGAAGCAAGTGGTAGAGAACTCACATTTAATTCTTAGTTTAAGGCTGAATGACCTGTTCTTTTATTCAGACATCGTATCAGAAATCACTGAGCTCTTTCTCTGATTTTTATGTGGTACTGATAAGCATTTGCACTGGTATTAACATTGCAGTCCCTTTTAAATGTCCACAGAAGTGCTTCCAATTTCAGAGCCAGGTACTTAATCCTGAAGAAATACGTTTTGTATAGCCTGATGTTGTGAATTTGACCTTATAAAACCATGTCAAATTAAGATTAATTAAATTTATAGGTTTATACCTACTCAGTCCCTTAGAAGTTTAAAATAATCCCTTCTTCCTGCCTCAGATTTTACCATCTCTGCCTGTGGTGAGCAAGTTGAACAGAATTCCTAACAATTTGGAAGGCTTCTTGAATGAGGAGGGGCTGAAAAATCAGAACAAAAAATTGGTACAAGACTTCAGAGGATGCTAGATTGCTTTCTCGTATGAATAATCCTACTAGTAGGATGCTGTTTTCAGGCTGAAGGAAGATAACAGAAGTACTTAATTGCCCTTCTAGTTTATAGGTGATATGTAGATAACAGCTAATCTGTATACGTACTAGCTTCGTATAATTTGCTTTGTAAATTTTACTGCTAAACTTGAGGCTGAAATATGCCACTGTCGTATAATGCATTGGTTTCATCCTCTGTGAAGTAATGCAATATCAGAAATCTAATGTCATTGATCACTCCCAATGCAAATTACCAAAAAAATTAATTCTGGATATGCTCACTTCTCAAAACTAGCTGAATTTTGTTGGGAAATAAAAATGAGCATATTAGAACTGAGTAATTTTTGACCCACCATCAACTTGGAAAGTAACAAAACTCTGAGAGGAAAACTGAGAAACAATACTGAGGGAATGTATGGTTACGGTGGAAAAGTTTTCAGAGTTTCACAGCAAGGTTATAAGCTAAGCAACATTTTCATTATTCTTCCACAAGGCCAATGATTAGGGATAAGTAGTCTTCACACTACTGCTCAGTCTGAAGACAACATTGAAGAGAATTTTCTCATGAGTATCTGTTATATATATGAGGGGTAGGTCTATTGCACACAAAGTCTTGAAGCAATCTAAAAGTAAGCATTTAATTACTAGAGAGTTAAAATAGATGGATGTGAATGGAAGGAATACATTGTTCAGAAAGCTACACTGCAAGATACTTTTGCATCTCTTTCATAACCATAGAATTTGTTTTTCATCTGTAGCAATTTATGTCTCAGTGTGATAACCACTCAGAACAACACTCCACTGTTTGGGTATTTCCCTTACTGATTTTAATGCCCACCCTCATCAAGCGCTTACTGTCATCACATGGAAGGATGAGCTGGTTTATAAACTATGGAAAATAATGTGTCTCTAATGTATGTAGTCAGTCCCTGTGGGATACAGATGTTCCGCTGCTTAAACTACAGCGTCCTAACAGCACATGTTGGGCATAGGCAAGGAAAATAAATCTTAATTAGAGAAAGAGTTAAAAAAAATTGCTATATACTTACTGCCACCAGCTTTGTTTAAAAAGCAAAATTAGGAAAGAAAAATACAATATTATGTCATCATTTATTAAGGAAGTGGAGGCGAAAATATCTATGTAGTTCATGTATCCATGAGCCCTCTTGATGTTTTTAGCATTTCTTCCTTGACCTTGTCTCCATTACATCCTTTTTGTATTTCTTCTTGATTAGTTTAAATGAAACAGGTATTTTCAATGCAAAGCAATGCTCTCATTCAAAATAATTTGGACTATTAGAGAGAGTAAACCAGAATAAAGATAGCAAAATAGGAGTAAATTAGCACTTTTAAATGGTTTCAGTTTATCATGGGTATAATTAAAAGAAGTCTTATCAATTCAGCAGTAGCAAGAAACAGAATTGTTTATTGTGGAGGTTTGAATCTGGCTGGATGGCAGGTGCCCAGCAAAACCACTCTATCACTCCCCTTGCAACTGGACAGGGGTGAGAAAATACAATGAAAAGCTGGTGGGTTGAGATAAGGGCAGGAGAGGTCACTCACTGATTACCATCACGGGCAAAACAGACTTGAATTAGGGAAATTAGTTGAATTTATTACGAAGCAAAATCAGGGCAGGATAATGAGAGGTAAAGCAAATCTCAAAAACACCTTCCTTCCAACCCTCCCTGTTTCCCAGCTCTACCTCCTCCCCCTCAGCAGCACAGGCAGACAAGGGATGGGGGTTACAGTCAGTTCATCACAGGTTGTTTCTCCTGCTGCTTCCTCCTTAGGGAGAGTCCTTCCCCTGCTCCAGCGTGAGGTCCCTCCCACAGGAGACAGTTCATGAACTTGTCAAAAGTGTGAGTCCTTCCCATGGGATGCCGTTCTTCACGCACTGCTCCATGGGGTGCAGTCATCAGGAGCAGGCTGCTCCAACATCAATCCCCCACAGGGTCACAGCTGCCAGCAAACCTGCTCCAGTGTGGGCTCTTCTCTGCACGATTCTGCAGATCCCTGCCAGGAGCCTGCTCCAGCATGGGCTTCCCACGGGGTCACAGCCTTCTTTGTGTGCATCCACCTGCTCCAGTTTGGGTTCCTCCAGGGGCTGCAGGGGCACACTGTCTCACCACAGGCTGCAGGGGAATCTCAGCTCTGGTGGCTGAATCACCTCCTCCGCCTCCTTCCTCACTGATCCTGTTCCTCTCATATATATCACTCTTTGTCTGCAATTACTTGTGTGCAATAACTTTTTTTTCCCCCTTCTTAAATGTGCTACTGCAGAGACATTATTGCCATCTGTGATGGGCTCAGCCTTGGCCAGCAATGGGTTGTTCTTGGAGCTGGCTGGCATTGGCTCTGTCGGACACAGGGGGAGCTTCCAGCAGCTTCCCGCTGAAGTCAGCCCTGTAGGCCCCCACCTCCACCAAAACCTTGCCATGCAAGCCCAATACACTTATTAGGGAAAGTGATTATGGTGAGCCATGAAAAGAACTGAAGCTATTTGTTTACATATACAGTAAGTTATTACTATTATACATAATATCTTTTGTTCCTGTACTTTCTTTAAGAATTGTGTTTTGGTTTGCTTTTATTTTCCTAACGTACACAGATACTTTTTGTTGAGATATTTTTAAAATTTGCTTTTCATAGTACTAAAAGCAGTGAGTTCATGTACATCACATCTTTACTGAATGCCTGTCTTAAATTTGGTGTCCTCTTCTCCCCTCTAAAAACTATTGGGAAATAAAATACTTGCAAAATATTAAGCATAAAGGAACATGTCTTAAGTTCATAAATTTCCAAGGAATTTGACTGCAGAATATGCCAAGGAATTTTTACTGCATGCTACCTTGTTTCATACTCTTCTCTACAAATTTAATTTACTGACTAATGTATCATGCACATAGGCCAGCCTAAGTTTTACTGTGCTTCATTTTTAGGGCTGTAATAGCAATGTGAGGAAAATTACAGTTTTTAATAAATGTATTATTTCCAATTGAAAAAAAAACGTGTAATATTACTCATGCCCCAGGCTATATTCATTGTGGTAAAAAAGCCTGTATTATTCTCCCATGATGAAAAAAGCTGAGATAAGAACATAACTCACCACTTTCTAAGAAAATAATTACTGTAAAAATATAAATTATTGTAAAGGAATCCATGCAAGGCCCATTAAAGAAATTGGCTTTATTGCCCAGTGTACACCTGAGAAGGTGTACATTTATGGGAACTTGTTATGCAAAATGTTTGCTTTTGAACTATGTGTTGTTATTAAATCACTACTAGCAGAGGATTCATAAACCTAGAAAGGGTAGTTGGTAGCCATTTTTTCTTCTGCACTGAAACTGGTGAAAGTCTAATATTACTGCTTTTAGTCTTTCTTAGGTTACTTCCTTCAGTTTTTCAGGAAAGATTGTAATGTACAAGCATCCTCATAAATTAAAACTGTTTTCTTATGTTGAGAAGAGGTCAATGTATGTGAACTGATGTGCAAATTTTTCTTTTGTGTTCTTTGGTACTATGACCTGCCAGAGCTAATGAACACATGGTTTCCTTCAACAGCTCTGCATGTGTTGGAGCTTTTTTACCTCTTCCTGGTCTTGTTTTGCATTTTGATGCCAATAGAAATACTACATGCATAGTATTATTTTCTTTATTCTATTCACAATGTTCCAATTTCTTCGTAGGCTTTCCTCTTCACAATTTTGGTATGTTACATAGGAAGAAAGATAACAAGTGCCACTGCTGCTAGCATTTCATCTGCAAATATGCTGAGGATATAAACTACACCATCATTCATTTAATTAATGAAGATGTTAAAGAGAATTGGGCTCAGAATTGACCCCTGGGGTGCATTGCTAGTTACTGTACTCTCAGTACAGTTCACGACACTGATCACCACCCTCTGGGTCCAGCTATCCAATTTTCCTCACTCTCTGCTCATCTTACCCATACTTCATCAACATCTCGGTGAGGACTGGGAGACATCACTCTGGGAAAAATAAGTATTTCAGGAGTACCTTACGATGGGAAGATTGTTGTGCAGAAAATGCAGTCACTATAGTGTAATTCTTTCCATATTTTATAAAGTAGAAAATAAAGAGTAATGACTGTTATCACCCATCAACTAAAAAATATGGAAAAACATTTGAAACCTTACTTTATCTCTACTGGAGGTCTGCTTAGGAATTATAATGGGAAATTTCCACATTCCAGTAATTTCCAAATGCAAAGGTTTTTTTACTAGTTTCTTTTTGAAAATTGTTGCTAACTGTAGTCAAATTACCCAAATTCCACAGTCTTTCAGGAAAGAATTAAAAATAAAAAATTACTTTAAAATGTATTAAAATCATTAAAAAACTCTAAATTAAGTATAAATTTTTAGAATTTAAATTTCTAAATTGCTAAACCAAATTTTAAACCTAAATCTATTATCTAAATAATAATGTTTTTAAGAACCATAACATAGTTAGTGAATGGCATCTTTTTTTTGAGGGAAATGTTTTTGAGATTGCTTGTTCTTTCTTTGTACATTTTTATTTCTTGCTAATGTTTCTGGAATTTGTCGACAAGGAGATAACAGATGATAAAAGAATTTTAAGATTTAATAGAAAGATAGTAAACACTTCGTAGTAAATATTAACATCTTCAACCAAGTTGTGTGTGAGTATCGTTTTACACTCTATCACAATCCAGAAGTAAGAGCATGTTCTGTATTTTTTGGACTCACTCTGCTAGTTTTATACCAAGAAGCTAAACACGACAGATGCAAAACAGAGAAAAGATACCCAAGTCTGTATGAATGCAGTTAAAAATACCCAGACATCTTTAATTTATGGAATCCCAAGCAGATGGTAAAATATGTTTACTGAACTCTTGTCTCTTTTCATCTAAAGAACCAGAAGCTTTAAATATCACAGCATGTTTCAGAATTTGGCAGTGAGGACGTGAGTTTTCTCTGGTTTCTTCTTCTTTTTTTTGAAGTCCTAATAAGATGTTCTTCAATTTGGAACACTGTTAAGATTTTTGATAGCTACAAATCTGAATCAAATTATTTCTTTGAGGTCTCTATGTGAAAAAAATATTTTTAAAAATGATACAAAAGAGAAAATGTTGTCTTACTATTTTCAGTGTCTGTACTACAATTTGATTTAGGAATTATAATTTAACACTGCCAGAATTAGGCTGCCTTGAAGGCCAAAATTACACTTAAATTATATAGTTTTTATTCTTGTATAAAAGGATTAGAATAAGATGATTTCATTATTTTTGCATATAAGGGCAATATGGTGTTTGTCTGAAACATATCTTCCAGATAGACATTCCTACATTGAGACAACAAAAGACTGGAGTCCTGCAGTCACTGATGATTTATTTTAGTCAGTTACTGAGGATCATCTTAGAACATTCCTTTCTTTTTATTTCCTTCAGTTCAGTTCAGTCAATATGGTTTGCTTTTCCTTCATTTTAATTGTTATTATTTCTTTTCTTCTGTAGATTCTTGATCATAAGTTAGTTTCAGAAATTGAATAACATCATCTAAGTGATTAAAGGAAGAGTAGGAGGAAAGAATCAGAACTATTATTACCTCATATCCATAAGTGATATCAGATGCCACATACTGGATGTTTTGTACATCCATGTGGCTCCATGTTCAGGTTGTTGTTTTAGTAATGTTTGCTAATATTCCTGTTTGAGGACTATACAATAGTAATGTTCTACATACTTAGATAATTATTAATAATTATACTGTGCTTTTGTGTCCTCCCAGGTAGTCGTATACTTGTCTTAAACTATTCTGAGAACTTATTTGACATTCAGAAGTTCCAAATTATTCAAAATTTTTTACTCCCACAATCTTCAAGATAATGGAGAATGCACTGTTGGACTTCTGTATGAGGATGTTGGTTTTTGCAAAGTGATTAGATGCAATATGTGTTAAAGACTCTGTATAGCCTGTGTGAATCTATCTGAAAAGATCAAATTAAAGTCTAGATCTTCTGAATACTTCTTGTCAAAAGAGACTGTGACAGCTTCCTTAGAAGCCTGTCTAAACCAGAACAGCAGAGACCAAGCTGTGTGGCTGGGCAATGCTCAGAAAGGAAACAGCAGGGAGTTTCTCAGGTGACCATTCTTCAGGATTGTTTCTCTGAATAAATTCCTGAAGCTCAGTTTCCAGATGAAAGAAGGAAAATGGATTTTTGCATGCTACATTTTTGTGAGATTTTTAATGGATTCTGAAGGAATAGGCACCTACAAGTGAAGCAGAAGCAGAGTACTGCTGTCATTACCTGTGTTTCCAAGACTCAAAGGGAAACTCCTTTCCTTTCTAGCTCACATTTCAAACTTTTTTGTGGGTATTAATGAATTTAGATTTTTTTCCTTCCATCTCTGAAGACAGATAGTATCATGAGAACTAACAACAAGAGAAAGTATTCTCATGCAAGCAACTCTGTATTCTGAGTGTTCTGAATGAGAACTGTAGTAGCAATTCAGGGATGACTAAGCCTCAAAGTTTGAGTAAGGAATGTATGTGCATGTGCATACATGTGTACATATCCCATTTTACATATTGAAAAATATGGGCAACCGTGTGAAAGCTGAATTTGATCTACCTCAATCTGCAGGTGTTCCATTCAGCAAGTATAATCTTAATAAAGAGGAAGAGAATGTTTAAATATGTAACATTATACAATCGAATTTGACAGCAGAGAAGAAAATTGTGTGGTTTGGGGAATCAGGTTACAATCATATGTAGAAGTGGAAACATGCACTTTAAGGATGGAGACGCATACATTTCAATATGTGCTTTAATATATATATTATTGTGTTCTGTTTAAAGACTTCATTTTTTTCTTCATGCCTTCCTAAAATTTCCATGTTTTTGATTCCACAGTTTTAAAATAGTAATTTATTTGTTAAACATTATATTGATTCTTTAGAAAGTTTTCTGAGCTTCTAACTGCCTACAGTAACATCAGATGTGTATAAACCTAGGGTTATAAATAATATTTGACATTATTGACATGTGTAATTTAATTTATTGCATTGAACAACGATCTCTGAAATGCTGACCTTCTAAGTTTTTGAAACATGAATGCTGCTCCATGAAAACTTTTACATAATGGTTTTGGGGAAAGTGAAGGTGTGAAGAACATACATTTAAAAGGCAATCTGGAAATGGTTCTCCTGAAAAATCTGGCTGTGAGTATGGTATCCACTTGAACGTTCCATTAAGCATAAGGGTGAGAATTCACATATTTTTATTTGCATTAAGCACTTTTACTACCCTTTTGTGATTGCTAGTTATAAGGATTTGAACTGTACACACAATTAAATATTTTTTAAATTAGCTCTTCTGGAACTCCAGTCTTTATTCTCAAAAATGTCTAGAACTAAATGTCAAGAACTTGACTAAAATTAAAGGTAGGGATATGAGAACAGGAGTTATGAAAAGTATGTTTTCAGCTGTGCTCACTGGTAACAAAGACATCAAAACATAACTTGTCATTGTCTCTTCCTCCATTTCATCCAGTGAATTAATAAGCATTTTATTAAGGCAATGACCTTAACAAAAAAGGTAAACAAATACTTTACAGCTTAGCAGGTATCACTCGTTTGGTGATTTTAGGATATGGAAATGCAGGTTAAGCAACCTGTATCTTAGTCTTTCTGGAGGAACCAAAACACTTACCTGTGGTTATGAATTACTTCATAGCAAGGCTTTGTTTTAGTATAATCAGAGTGGGGAAGTAAGCTGGTCAGAGGCATTTAATGCCTTTATAACGCTTATAATGTCTTTTATAATGGTCTTTAATGCCATTATAAGCCAGGGGGCTTGCCTATATCTTGCACAAGGGTTTTGACCAGAACTGCTGGAATTCCTTTCAAATAAGTTAAAATTACAATAATTTTCTTTATGAGCAGTTTACCTGTACAGTCAGACAAGTTATGGATTCTCTTATTTGCTTTTGAATGCATCAGTCTGTAAATTTGACATATCTATTCTATGCTCATTGTCTTTCTGCTCCTGAGAGTACAGGAGCTGGATTTGTAATAGCTACCAGAATACATTTTCTAAAGCTTTATTTTTTTTTCTTCTTTAACCTTGTTCCTTAATGCACAAGTCTTCAACAAGCCAAGGAAATGGATCTAGTCAACTGCTTATCTTCCTTAAAAGTACCTGGTTGTTCCTCAAAATAGTCACTTAAGGGGAAAGAAAGGAAGTATCCTCTGCAACCTGACGATCTGAGAGATAATAAAATTTCACTTACAACATTTTCTGATTTTCCCATGAAAAGAAGCACTATCAAAAGGGGGAAAAATGTCCAAGCAGTGGAAGAAAAACAAAGTGCAATGATAAAAATAGAGCTCAAATCTGTTGTGACTAGAATGTCTAAATATTTGTGTGGACAATGGTTTAAACTTGTACACTTGTAAACCTGTACAGTACACTTCAATATCAAGACAGTAGATATTCTAAATCTTGTCTGTGTAGGACAAAGTTTCTTCCAAATGCTGACTTTGTCTTTAAAACTCTATTTCTGTGTCAGTTCCTAAACAATAACACTAATTAAATGTGTTCCTTTTCTTTCTCTGAAGATGGTTAAGAAAAAAACTCACTACAAATCTACCTTGTAATTAAGTGCATTAAGCATTGTTATACTTATTGGCACCATATTAGAGGAATTGTAATTTTTTGGCTCTTAATTTGTTTTTTAAATTGTGATTATATCAAAACCTGCAATAAGGAGTCTTTTCTTGCTGTGGAAAATTCTCTCTATATAAACATATATTTATGTTTATGTGAGTATATAGCCCTAGGCTTCAGTGGAGATGTAGTTTGGACACCAAGGGATGCAACATCAAATAATAATTATTTTCTTTGACATTAATGTAAATTCAGCAACTATATACCAAATTCTGTTTGGGTTTAAATGATTGAGAGACTTTTGAGAGTAAGATGAAAAAAGGAGGTGGTCAGGACTGCTAGCAGTCAGTCCAAGGTAATTTCAAAGAGGCAAAACATGGTGTGCAGCTCAGCAGAGAATCTGGGCCATAATTACCAGGGGTAAATCACACCTGACTGATCTGATTTTATTCTATGATAAAATGACTGGGTATGCAGATGGGGAGAGAGAAGTGGATGTCATTTACGCTGACTTTAGCAGAACCTGTAATACTCTTACCCACATTGAACGTTATGGTCTGGAGCGGTGAAAAATCAGATGGGTAAAACCTGTTTGGATGACTGGACTCCGAAAACTGTGGTTAATGGGCTGAACACTGTGCAGAGGCTGATAATAAGGGTCTTGGGCCTGTCTTATTTTCCATTTTTATCTACGAAGAGAAGAAGGTTGTGGAGTTTCTAGGTGACACCGAAGTGGGAGGAAAATAAATGTAAAAATCAATACCTAGTAAAACCTCTTTTGAAATGCTGTAATTCACCACAAAAACTAAATGACTTAGGATATATTGGAAAGCATAGAGTGAATTAAAATGGATGTGAAGTTGCTTCATTAATCTATTATAAAATACAGAGAACAGTGTATTCAGAAAGATACAGAATCTACAAAAAGGTCAGCATAGTACAGCTACAGCTCATAGGTCATTCTCTGTTTTACTTCATTTGATAAGAATGTAGGAGAAATATCTTTCTAGAACTCAATTTCAACTGATCAAGTTTTGGAAATGTAAATAGGACCTAAAGAAAAATGTTCCAAATACATAGGTAACAATCTGAATATATGACTTAAATTTCCAATTTGGGAACACTCAGAATTTCACGCTGAATTTGTAGATAAACTTCCAAAATGGCTTCTTCTTCTCTACTTTTTTTTAAAAAAAAAATTCTTTTGGTATTTACCTTGTGAAATCCATCTGTATTTTACTCCTTTAACAGCTCAGCTGCTGTTAATGCAGCCGTTGTTTTAAAAACCTTACAAACTTGTATGAACCAAACCTGCTTCTGTCTGGCCTCACTCACATGTAGTCTTTCAGTGGAACACTTCAGTATGAAAGCTTTTTTAATGGAGGACAAAACTAAAGCAAGGTGTGTTGGCAGATATTGCACAACTAGTGATTATAGAGACTGCTAGATTTGAGGTTTAATCTATTATGCTGTCATGAGTAAGGTAACATAAAGTTAAATAGGTTTTTTTTTATTATTTTGAATGCCAGTGTTAAGCACCTGAAGTTAATTTTGGAATTTTTTGGGTAAGTTTTATGTATAATATGGGCATAAAACAATTTCTTCACTATCATTTGGGTTATGTTGCCATAAAACACTCAGGTTTAACTACACACAGTGTCACTAACTTTGGTGCCACTTCTTGATAAAATTAGATGATATCATATAGTTTCCTATATTTTTTTTCCAAGTAGGTTATATTATCATTATGAATGCAGGTGAACTGAAGTACCTTACAAACTGAATACATTACTATAAAGTTAAGCTGCTTGTAAAATTGTCTGTAAAGACACCAAAAGAAGCAGGAATAAAGGATTACCTCTGCAAGAACACTACCCCAGGCATAATAGAAATAAAAAAAAGCTTTCAGTTCATAATTCAGCACCTTTTTTTTAATAGAAAAAGTATGCTTAATTTCTATTTTAATTAACAGTCGATGAAATGGAGATTGGGGTGCAGGAGAAACAAATGAAAGCTCCTGTTTTCCTTTTCCTTTTTTTCCTATCTTATTCTTGCTCTTATGTTCTTATTTTCAGCTCAGCTTCTTTTCCTTCAAATGAGAATGTTGTTGGAAATGTAGATTTTGCATGATGTTCAGAAAAAAACATCCCTGTCCAATTCTTGTTACAAGTCATCAAAAAACCCAGTAAAGATTTGAGTGAACAAACTTTTATTTGGCTATTCATATAAATTATTGATAGAGATTGTTTTAAGACCATGTTACCCATGGTTAGAACCTCTGTCTGTCTTTACTTTCAGTTTTCTGGATCTTTCTACACAAATTCTCTTGACTGAATAGTAAGCTGAAAATACTGATAGAAGCCCCAAAGCTGACAGCTCTTCTCCCCATTCTGTGCATGAAGTACAGGACAGAGACATTTGAGCTCGTGCGATGCCACAGAGGTTGCATAGCAACGGATGCGGGAAGCAGCTCATCTCTGCTGCCTGTCAGACTCCCAGGACAGCAGGGGAAGTATTTGAGGGATTGCAACCCCAGATCTTTTAGACTCTTTAACCTTTTGTGTTTAAAAGAAGGAACTATTTTTAAACAGTACTGGATAAGCATACAGAGCTTTTCAGGTTCCACCAAGACAAGGAGATTTAAACAGGAATATTAATGCAACTTTTAAAAAAAGCTTTTTATTCTTCCTTGTACTTTCAGAGAATAAAGCTAGAGATGGGAGAAAAATAGGAAAGGAAAATAACCTACTCTACTGTCCGTTGGCAAAATGGTGCCAAAATTAATTTTTGTCAATGATAGAAAAACACAAATTTTTTGTATTTTTCTGCATCAATGGACCTTTTGTTGTGTAGTGGAGCAGTAAGAGATGCATGATATGCATAGAATAATGAAAGGGTTGGAAATAAGGATTGTCACTTAAAGGTGACAATGAAATGGTTGCATTTGGGACAAATGACACAGGTCACTAAAGAAGGTAGCACTTAGAAATCTTAACATTTCTAGTATTTTGGTTTCAGGATTTTCATATTTACAAAGTAGAAGTGAGACTTTACAAGTTATTTTCATTTCTTTACAAAGAAAACATATGAATCCAAATAACATTTCACACGTCTATAACTGTTCCTTTAGAAGATTATAAAGCCCCTTAACAACATGAAGCAACGAAGCTTTGTGACAAATTACTCCCAGATATGAACACAAAACAAGTATGGCTCCACAGAGAAATAATTAGGACAAACTGGCACACTATTTAGATGGGAAATCATCATAGGATAAGATTGCCTTTTAAGCCTCTAAAGAGCTTGAAGTGATAAATTAATTTGTCAATGAAATGTAGACACCTCTTGTGTTGAGTGAGGATTTTCAGGATCAGAAGTCTGGATTTAGGTGCCTAAAATCCCCATACATTTCCTGTGATCCAGAGTCCTTAACGATAAGTGACTTAAAACAAACTTTTAGGGGAGTCAATAGTTGTTTCTGTCAGTAACTGATCCAAGGTCCCAGAGGCTGAGTTTTCAAGAGCACTAAGACTTACAGTTCCAACGGAGGCTGGCAGCACAGTGCTTTTGAACTCGTATAAACTCATGAAAGGTTGCATACTGCAAAGTAGTGTGAAAAATGAGATTACTTAAAATACACACATTGTAATTATTTTTAGATTTGAAGACTATGTGATTCATTTCTTCCCCTGTAAACTGTATTAACTAATCTAGCATGGATATTTTTTTGTGCAGCCATGTTTACTGTTTTGGTAACTGGTACTGGTAAAAGGGTTGCTCCATCTGTATTTCAATGGTAAAATTGTCTCTACCATTTCTCATGCAGGCTTTTTTCTAATATTTTCATATTTTTTACTATTTTTTACTTTTCATATTGTTTTACTATTGGATTTTAAAAAATACTAATTCTGAATGTTCATGCTTGATCTTTGCTTAGGAGGAATGGCATGCAATTCAAGAGGTGGCCAATTTGTTATGATCCCTGTCAACCAAAGGCTGGCCCAACTGGGAATGATATCACCATGCCTGAAAATGACAGGTTTTGAACTGCTGCTGAGAAGACACAATTAAGGTCCTCATATCCCAAGATGACAAAATTAATTTCGATGCCTGTAAGCAAAAGTAGTGCCAAGTACTACAAGTGCCCCAAGGTGCAAGGACTCCAAGGCATCCTTACACAGATAAACAAAGCCTGGGATGCATTGCATTAACTGCTAAATAGATGGAGTGCAACACATTAGTAACATTGTTGCCCACATAATGATGTTATATATTTTTAAAGAACTATATTAAATAACATACATAAAATGCTAATTAAGAGAAGGGCTTTTTGCCAAATACATTAGCATTGCCATTCACAAATGATTTTGAAGTACTGTGATTTCAGAACCCACTTCCATTTTGGAAAGGAACACAAAACTGGGACCTTCAGTTTTCATAAAATTCACTGAATAAACTAAACATTACTAAATAATTTCACTTGTTTAAAAAATGTAAAGTACAGTTCATATTCACCTATGACATTGAATATAACACTAGCTATACTATTTTAAATATAAAAATGTTTGGTAAAGCTGACCAATTGATCTTTGTTGGTTATTGCCAATATGACTTACCACATTAAAAAAAAAAGTTCTATAACTAGGAGCTTCCAATACGTGAATATGTGACAATAGATCGTCCCAAATAACATGCTGTGTATTAGCTTTACTACTGTCTAATGACAGGAATCTCTTCTGGCCAAAAAATAATATGTATATCTGGTGGTAAATAAATTCACACCTTGGTTCACATTAAATAGAGGCTAGGATTTTTTATTATTTTAGTGTCAGTCTTGAAGATTATTCAATTTTTTATATGAAAGTTGAGCTCATAAAAATTTATCCATAAAAATTAAGTTACATAAATGTTTATGGACATGGATTTTTAAGGTTTACAATAATACCTTTCCAAGCATCAGATAATTTAGCAGCAGTGACCTTTAATATTTGGCAGTAGTACCTTTTTCCCAAACAGTACTGGAGGAAATAAAAGACATGAAAAAATACTTAGCTTGTGCTTTGTGGAACTAACAATTTAAATATGTAAGCCTGAGGGAAAGATTTATTTTTAAAAATCTATTTCTGTAAATGGGATGCAAAGTCACAAGAATTTATTTGAGACCACAACATAGTATAAAAAGTGATGGAATAATAACTGAGAGTAAACCTTAAAGAAATCTCAGTGACTTACTTGTTACTAAATTCTTTGAGTCATAGAAATTTTCTCATATACTCAGTGCTCTCCTTTTCTAATCCTTCTTTCTACTCATAGCACTTACCTTATTCTTGCCTTTCTTAACTTATACTTTCTCTCCACTTCTGCAATTGCTGGGATTTTTGTGAAAGCACATATTCTTGCCTTTCTTAACTTATACTTTCTCTCCACTTCTGCAATTGCTGGGATTTTTGTGAAAGCACATTCACATGGACAGAAGTATGTACTTGGCGTGTAGTTAAGCACACATGTAGTATATATTGTAAAACTAACTACTCACATTTTCCAGCATTTAATGACTAGAATAATTGTGAAAATAATATAGTGTTTTTCTGCCATCTGTCAGTAATATTGCAAGTAGAAAGAAGGAGCAAAATAGAGCTTTTGTTTTCCTTTTGATTTTTTCTCTTAAATTTATTTTTCAATTATATGTAAGAAACATGAATTGTTCTTAAAAAGCCTTGAAGTATTTGCAGTTTGCCCATGTAAAGTCAAACCTGCAATGATTTCAGTGGAACTACTCAATATGATTATGAAACAGAGAATTACAAATCCATACTGAACCCCCTTTTCATAAAATTCTTGTTTATTATTTTCTAGCATTTGCTGTATATAGGTAAATAAGTATGAGCTTAGTTTATATTATTTCAGCATATCTAAGCTTGCAAATTAAGGAACCTATAGTATCAGAGCAGTTTTGAACCCTCTATGGGCATTTCCAGATAAAGTTTGGGTTTCAGTTTTAAAAATATACTAGAGAAAGTAATATGTAGCAGAGGATAGCTGCTCACAATTTTCATAAGCTGATTTTCAATAAACATTTGAATTAAGTTCATGGTGCTCTGTCTTCAAAGAAAAATCAGAAGAGTAAAAAACACTGATGTGTTTGCTATTATGAAGTCCTAAAATACAGTCTTACTATAGGATTCTAGTTGAAATGGTACAGGCATCTTTCTCAGAATCTTCCTGTAAAATTAAGTACAGATAGATATTGATGTTTGCAAGTGTGCAGTAACAACATCCTTCTCTGCTATTTAGCGGCTTCCTGCCTCAGAAGTGCTCTTTCCCTCTTGTCCCTTGCTACATGACATGAAAGTTTGTCATCTGCACTTGCCCAGAACTCAAAAGTAGAATCTACCCATGGAAACTTCTGTCTGGAGATATTTTGACCTTTGATGTAATGATGCAGAATTTTGCTTTGCTGACTAATGCAGCTCTTTATTGTTACCAAATCTATTTATTCCCAGAACTGGGTTTGATGTCCTTCAATAACATTATGTTTCTTAGCAGATATAACCGAGAAGGAATGAGATGAGGGCTCTTATTGGAGAACACAATTCTCCCCTCCTTATTGGAGGGCTCTTACAAGGAACACATCTGTTCCCAAACAATTTGTATTACACAGTGTGGGTTAGTGAAGGTTTATAACCATAACAATCTATTAAATTCTGATCAGAAAAGATACTGTGATAGGAGTTGGCAAGAGGGGGAACTAAAAATAATTCTGGTATTTTGGACCCTGTTTTTCACATGACCGATTCAGATTTTTCAGCATTTCCATTATTCTGTAACACAGAAATCCATAATATTCCAACTCCTGGAACACTTAAGAGATTTGCAATGATGAATACTTAAATGTGCATCATTTGGCTAATACATGATCCTGTGGATGGTAGAAGTTACAGCTGCCGTCTCAGAGAGTGTGTTGTGACAAATATTACCGATGCTACTGCTCGGCGTGGTTTTGCAGAGGAAGGTGGCAGCACCCAGCGCTGAGAGGCAGCGCGGTTCTGCTCTGTGCGTGCGCCCGAGAGCCGCCAGATGGAGCGTGTCAGTCACTGGTGAATCGGCTCCATCAGCGCGCCGGCTCCGGACCCTCGGCTCAGCATCACACTCCGCCCTGTGAGCGGCAAACGCTTCAAAGCATTCAAATGCGGAGCGACGGTGATGCAAAACATCTCATATTTCCAAGTGTTATTTCAATAATATTATTACTAAATGTGAATGCAGCTCTGTAATCAAGTATACTTTCTATACATTCACAAAATTTAAGCTGGCTTATGTAAATGTTGTGCAAACTATCTAGTCCCTTGCAAAAATCTGTCCTTCAATTATACTGCATGTTTCTGGAAAGGACCTTTTTTTATTTTTCTAATTTACATCATATGCGTGTGCTCTATTCGTAGTCTTTTTTACTCTTTATTGTTTTAGGATAGATCTTCCATGTGCCATCTAGCAGAAATTATGATTTATTTAATTTCTAGAGACTAACATAGGCTTTACCTTGAATGCAGAGTTAGGGTAAAACAGTATGATGAGCAAAATTTAATCTTCATTCCTCTGTTGGTCCCACGTATAAGTAAAAAAAAATTAATTTGTACATTAAAATATGAATCACACTGTGAATCCCTCCAGTAGGTAGTGTAAGAAACTCAGACATCAAGGATCCAGGAACCCTTTGCGACCCCTATCCCACCCTCCCCAGTGCAAAGCGATCTCTCAGGGCAGAGGAGCTGACTGGGACCTCTAACTTGCTGGTCATAAACTCAAATAGAAATAAAGTTGTGATGCTACTCTATCTTGGTATGTGCCTGAATTATTATGAAGAAACATCAGGTATAATCATTGTATTTAAAAAAATCCTTCAGAAATGCAAAGGCTACCTACTACTTTTAAATTGAAAGTAAGCTTAAAAAATTATCTTATAGTTGTAGAGTTTTTTGTTTTTATTTGAGGGGTGGTGTTTTGTTTTATTTCATTTGGGAGGAAAATTTAAGCTCTTAGAAATTAGAAACAGAGACTTTTTTTCTTTTTTCTTTTTTTTTTTCCTGTTTGGATTTATAGCTCCTGGGCCTGTTTAAACTTATGGACTTACCAGAAAACATACAAGTGCTTGATGGCATTAACCCCATAACACTCCACAAAGAAAACAAACCCCTTCCAAACAAATAAAGACTGGATCTTTTTAGAGCAGTCAGTTTACAAAGACAAAGCTACCTTCCATTCTTAAAGTTTATAATGATTGAAGGAATCCTGTTAATATATAACTTTCCTTATCTGACTAACATTAATTTTATCTGGAGGAATACTTCTGTGAATAAATCTTGTATGCAGAGCTGAACAGAAATATTTTGCAATATGATTTTTATCATGTCAGATATTTTTATTTCTGTAGTAAATCATTTTCTACTGACATTTTTTGTATAACTTACTGCATTTCCTGTGCTCACAATTTGCATTCATAAAAACAAAACTCATCTGTTTTATCTCAAAAATATTTTTAAAATTAACAGTGATAAGAAACCAATGTTAGCAATATGTCAAGCTTAACACCATTCAGCTCTCTGAAAAGATTTTCACAATCAGTTTTGAATTAAAATGCTGCATCTTCTCTTGAGTAAAAATAAATCAAAAGAGTAATAGCATAAGAAAAAATATGATGAATAACAATGATTATAGCTATTGTTTTTGTGTAGGAAGATATGAGTTGATGTCTTTGTCATGGTTCATTGGTGGATTCATTAGTTGGAAAAAAACCAAAATAAATGTTCCTATTCTGAAGGAGTTACTATACAATTGGTTTTTTCTCTCTCTTTCAAACCAGAGAAGGAGTTGTAGAAAGGTAATGCTGACAGCACGTTGGCAAACCAGTTCAAAGTTATTCATACAGAAAAGGTCAAATCTTACCCAGATTTCAAGATAAGTGTTTTTGGAAAAAAGCATATTAGAACTCTTCAAGATTTTATAGAAAAGGATAAAGTGGTTAAAGCATTTTATTTTCTCCCGTATATTTATGAGAATCTGGTCGAAGTCAGAGATACAAATTTTCCTATTATTTCAGCCAATACCAGAATTTTTTTCCCCAATTCTTTATTTCCTTTGATCTCTGAGAGGTCATCAGTGAGAACCTCTGCTGTTTGATTGGGAGGATTGTATGCAATAGTAAGGAAAAGAGAAGGCATCTCTTTGTATATAGAATAAATGCACCTAAAAAAATTTATATGAATATATTAGGTTAACAAAAAGGGAATCACAATCCAAAAAAAAAATTACACAATATTTACTAAGAAAAAAACTAAAAGAAGTAGGTGTGCAGATCTTAATATGACAATGGCAGCCATCAAAGTGAGTCTGTAATCTGGTACAATGATTCACATTAATATAGAGAAGAAATATAGGATAAACACATATAAGCTGGTATTTTATTCCATTACCTTTCATTGAGTTGATTAACAATATATAGTGATTCAGAGACTTTGATGTAGTCACAATAGTTGTGTTTCATTTATTATTTGGACTGTATAATTTCATACTCATTATCATTGTGCAGTTGGGAAGGGAAAGAATAATTCATAGAAAGGTTTACTCTATAGTGCTTTGTGATGGAGCTACATCTGCCAGTCTGACTGCTGCTGCAGTTAGTAGTTAATCCAAAAGGTTTTGTAGGATGCTCCAGGTTTAAGAAAGGAACAGATTTCTGAAGAAAGGGCTTTGGTATCTTTTTTAATCTTAGAAATTACAGAACTAGAGAAATTACAGTGGAAAATTCAGTGGCTGTAATTTTGTAATCACATAATGTAGTGATAGGTATTAGCATCTGGACCATGACTGCTTGTATGCCTGTGTAATGTAATTGTGGGAACTATTTTCCATCCATTGAGATAGCTTATCTTGCATTTTTACTAAATTCATGTGCTAAGTCTTTTCTTGCATGAACAACTTCTACAGAACACTGGTTAAACAGAACTTTAGAATGTATGATTATCTTCTTTTAATATTCAAGAATTTGGCAAAGTAATCATTTCAGAGCATCTTATCTGAACTGCCTGACCTATCATTTAATCACTCCATAATTTTATATACCCCATTCTTATTTATCTCTTTTAAATTGCCTCCTTTCATTCATTCTCACAGTGTCTCTGCACATTTTTTTTCTCATCATTCCTGTATTATTTCTAAAGAGAAATGTATGTAGTTGAACAATTATCAGCTGTCTTATATACGTGTAACTTGCTGGGCTTCACTCGATTTATTCCAATATGTATCAGAAGAGAATGTGATTTAGCACTTCAGAGGAAGAATTTTCAGGTGCATTGATTTAAATTAAAAAATATTTTAGATCATTGCTTCAGTATAATTAAGATTTTATTCAGATAAACAAAATGATGTCCAGTTAAACCATGTAATTTTCATTCAGAAGTGTGTTAAATCAAATCCAGCTATGTTCCTTTACATCCACTTTCATTTTCTCAAGCTTTTTTATGGTGCTTATAAATATTCTCCTGATTTTTTCCATTCTCCATCTCTCAAATGATTTCATCTCTGTAGAATTCTGATATCTCTTCCTTTGCCCTTTTCAAAAATCAGTATCCATTTAATGAAAAAAGAGCTGTGGTACAGCATTCATTCTCTCCACTCTTTAAACTCCACACAGCTTACAGCCTAATACAAGTGGATATTATATACACCAACTTTTGAAGGTATTCTGTATTCATACAAATTTAGAACAATGAAATTCAATTTTTACTTTGTTCATAGATGGCATAAACTCCTAAGAAGGAAGGGATAGGCAAGGAAAGAAAGGCATTGAGGTAGCCCTGTATGATAAGAAGAGTTTCAGTTTTCTAGAGTTTGATGCTGCTGCTGATAAGTTTGAGTGCTTCAAGGTAAGAACTGGGGGAAGACCAACAAAGCAGGTGTCATGGTGGGAGGCTGCTATAGATCACCCACCAGGATGAAGAGATAGATGAAATATTATCTAAGCAGCTGGGAGAACAATCATTATTAGTAGCTCTTGTAGGGGACTTCCACTTTCCAGATGTCTGCTGGAAATAAAATACAGCAGAGAGGAAGCAGCCTAGGAGATTCCTCATATCTTTGGAAGATAATTTCCTGACACATCTGGTGAGGGAGACAGCTATGGAAGGAACCTGTTTGAGAACGAAGAATTGGTGGCAGGTGTAATGGTTGGAGACCATCTTGGATGTAGTGATCATGAAATTATAGAGTTTTCTGTTCTCAGAGAAGTAAGGAGTGGGCTTTATAGAACTGCGACCTTGGACCTCAGAAAGTCAGAGTCTGGCCTGTTTGGGAGACTGGTTGACGGAGTCCTTTGGGAGGTATTCCTGAAGGGCAAAGGAGTCCACGGAGACTGGACATTCTTCAAGAAGGAAATGCTAAAGTTACAGGAGCAGGCCATCCCCACTCACTGAAAGACAAGATGGGGGGAAGACCATTCTAGATGAACAAAGAGCTTTGTTTAGAATTCAGGAATCAAAGGAGAGTTTATGACCTTTGGAAGAATGGCCAGACAACTCAGGAGGACCACAAGGATGTTGTGAGTTTATGCAGGGAGAAAATTAGGATGGCCAAAGCCCAACTAAAACTTAACCTGGCTACTGTTGTAAACGACAATAAAAATGTTTCTAAAACACATTAGCAGTAAAAGGAGGACTAAGAATAACCTCCATCCTTTTTTTGGATCTGGGGAGAAGCCTAATGACAAAGGATGAGGAAAAGACTGAGGTACTTAAGGAATGTTTTGCCTCAGTCTTTAACAGTAGGACAAGCTGTTCTCTGGTTTTTAGACCCTGGAGCTGGAAGACAGGGATGGGGAGCAGAATGAAGCCCCTGTAATCCAAGAGAAAATGATCAGTGACATGCTGCATTACAGCAAAATGTGACATCCATCCACAAGAAGGGTGAAAAGGAGGATTCAGAGAAGCACAGGCCTGTCAGCCTGGCCTCTGACAGGGAAGGTCCTGGAGCAGATCATGTTCAGTGCCATGACACAGTATGTCAGGGGAGGAGGCCCAGTCAGTGGGGGTTTATGAAAGGCAGGTCCTGCTTGACAAACCTGATCTCCTTCTGCAACAGGGTGACCTGGTTAGTGAATGAGGGAAAGGTTGTGGACATGTCTACCTGGACTTTAGTAAAACATTTGACAACGGTTTCCCACATCATTTTCCTGGAGAAACTGTTTGTTCATGGCTTGGATGGGTGCCCTCTAAACAACTGGTTCTGTGTCTGGGCCCAGAGGGTGGTGGTGAATGGTGTTAAATCCAGCTGATGGCCAGTCATAAGTGGTGTTCCCCAGGGCTCAGTATTGGGGCCAGTTCTGTTTAATATCTTAATCAATGATTTGGTCAAGGGGATTGAGTGATCTTTCAATCAGTTTGAAGATGACACTAAGTCGGGTGGGAGTGTTGATCTTCTGGAGGGGGAGAACACTTTGCAGAGGGATCTGTACAAGCTGGATCAAGCTGGATCAAGCTGGATACGCCAGTTGTATCACGTTCATCATGGCCAAGTGCCATATCCTGCACTTGGGTCACAACAACCCTATGCAGTGCTACATGCTTGGGACAGTGCATCTTGAAAGCTTCCCAGCAGAAAAGAATCTGGGACTGAACATGATCCTGCATGTGCCCAGGTGGCTAAGAAGGCCAACATCATCCTGGCTTGTATCAGCAATAGTGTGGCCATTGGTTCTAAGACAGAGACTTTCTTCCTGTACTTGGCACTGGTGAGGCCACATCTCAAACCCTGTGTCCAGTTTTGATCCCCTCACTACAAGAATGACATTGAGGTGCTGGAGTGTGTCCAAAGAAAGAAAATAGAGCTGCTGAGGGAGATG
>VWZT01005667.1:0-88144 GCA_013397055.1 Pachycephala philippinensis | reverse complement strand
AAAAAAAAAAAAAAAAAGCGCCATGCAGGCATTTTGAACCTCCTCGCTGCTGGGCTGTGCATTTCCTTCTTAAAGCAGTTTCAGGAGAGATGGTTGTTAGGGAGAGGGAGTAGGATCCCATTTTGTATGCAGATTTCAGTGCTGAATTGAAGGTCTCACGGTCTTATGATGCCACTGCAGCAGGAGCAGTATCTGGCCAGTCCTTTTGCAGTGATCATCAGATGACCTTGAAATTTACCCAACCAGGGCAGTACGGTTTCTATAAATATTACATTTTCCAGGATCGTGTTTTCAGCTGTACCAGAGACAATCCTAGTGAAGAATTAATTCAGTTGGGCATACCCTCCATTCTTTCTCACCCCTTCCCTCTCCCCCCCGCACTGGCCCTCCCTTACTCCGGGTTGTAAAAAAAGCCTCCGAGATTTCTCTTTTAGCACTGACCTTCTGAGCTATCTAATGATGAAGATAGGAAGAGGCTGCAACCAGACAGTAGAAAAAAAAAAAAAAACCTCTTGCTAGCAGGGAAATGTGTGAGTAATATACACACTGTTGGACGGTGGCCAAATCACTCTAGTAACGGCTGCTGGTTCCCCTTACCAAGAAAATGATCAAATGAGAAAGAGGAGCTGCAGCCGGGTGTCAGAAATGCTCAGTCGCAACGGGAGAGTGCCGCATCCTATGGAAATTTACCCAGGAGCCAGCGACCTTCACACGCTGGGGATGAGGACTGAGGGCTTGTAGGGATATCCTGCCCTCGCTCACACACTGCTGTATCACCTCCACATCACCACCCAGGCAGAGCACACCCTGGAAAAGCAGACCAGGAGATGAGCTCCAAGACAGAGTGGGCTGCCAGGACAGGCTCCATGCACGAAACAGGGTACTGCTCTACATAGTGTGCAAGGATGTCTGGCCCCACAGCACTGCCTAGTCCTTGGGGATTACTTGCCTCAGGTAATTAATTGCTGCTTATCTGGCCCCTCCCCTGCTGCTTTGGACACATGGTCTTGAAATGAGACAGCTGGGTCTAGCTGACCCATTCCTGGTGCTACCACAGCAGGAGACAGCAGGCAGCAAAGGTGCCTTCACAGCTCCCTGCTTCTAGGGCTGTGCCTTGGGTCGAGGTAGAGCTTCCCCAGCGGCTCCTTCAGTGCATGCCCTGCAGCCATTTTCACATCATTTCAGGCCCATATTGGAACCAGAATGCAGGAATACTCTGGTTTCACCCTTGTCAGAGGGTCTCAGGTTTGGGATACCACCAGAACATCTCATCCTCTCTCCCACATACTGGGGCATAATCAATGGCTTTGCCTGCAAGTTTTCAGCCTCTCCCTGAAAGACGATGAGAAGTGGGGGAGGATGTGCAATAATACCAGAGGACAAAGGATACAAGACAGTAAGTAAGAGATGTAGTTGAAAACAGAGGACGACTACTTGCATCAAGCTCAAAGATGGAAAAATGAGGAGAGAGGTAGCTGGTGCTGCAATGATGGAGATGCTGGCTAGATGGTGCTAGCACATACTCCTGTACTTTTGTCATGAACTAGTACAACATTATTACTGCTTTTCCTTCAGACAGAGGTTTCATTTCCATTGCAAGAGCTACTCTCTGTTGATGGTATTGCTAAGAGAGAACTGGTAGTCCCCAGTGGAGTTCTTGTCCCTGTCAAAGATGAAGGGCTTCTGGAATATGAGAAAGATAATGCTCTCTTTGCAGCACAGGGAAATGATAAGCAGCCGTCTCAACCCAGTACTCCTGTGTTGGCTAAACATGACACAAAATATGATACCCGCCTGACGTCATCCCTGAAATCACCCCTTCTGGCGTTGTGCTGCAGAAACTCGTCCTTAATCCTCTGGACTAGACTGGATTAGGCTCTCCTGGCTGTGCTAATAGAGCCGGCTCCAGTCACCAAGGCAACCGCAGGCTCCTCAGCCCCCGCAAGGAGCGGATCCACGCGGGGAGGTGAAGATCCTGGCTCCAGCACACCCGGTCCTGCAATCCACACACTCTTCATTTGTACATTGTGCTTTTTGTTTGGCTGTATCCTGCTTGTGGCAGAGCATCTGCACGACCCTTCAGAAGATCCAGGACCAGGTATGAGAGATCCTGTGCCCACCGTGGTGAAAACCAATGGGCTTCTGGGACACCTGCTAGTGGACTGGTGCTTGACACACAAGGTCCTGAGAAGTTCAGGCCTGAACTAGGACTATTTCCAGACTCCAGAGCTTGGATTAAATGTCTCCTAGTTCTCTCAGTGAACATCTGTGATGAACAATGCAGAGTGAGGGTAAATCAGATCTTGAATACAGGTTCAGACCTAAAACAAACTCTGCATATATTATGGCTTACACAGAGCCCAGCCACCACTAGAGGGAACAGAAGGCCACAATGAACGACAAAATTACAAGACTGCTCTCTAAAATGAATGCAGTCGATGAGAAGATACTAGCAGACATTCTCCATTAGAACGGGAGATGAAATATAGACATCTCCCGATGGTAAGAGGAGGAAGTGCAGACTGGAAATGGAGAACAAGTAGGGGTTTTGTACCTTTGCTGTTCTCCAAGTCCCACCACCAACTCCTCCTACAGGCAGAGGATTAAAAGCAGATACCTTACATCCAAGTCTCCTTGAAGCTGTTGATAGGAAATTAGGCAAAACTACAGGCTAGGACAGCATCTATTTGGCAGAAAACAAGATATCACCTTTTTTGCGTGTATCGAAAAGGGCTTACAAGCATCCCAAACTCTCTCTTTGCAATAGGCATATGTTGCACATGGAAGCAGAACCAGCTGGGTTTGCTGTCCTGGGCTTGGTCCTGGGTGCTCTGTGAACATGTAGCTCTGCTTTGGACTGCACTGTCCAGCCAGCCTTGTCATGCACAACAGTGGGAAAAAATAACCAATATGACCAGGTAGAAAGTGGAAGTAAAATTTTTTCCAAGAGGTTAGAAATAACCTAGTTTCAGCAGCCAGTTATCCAGAACTGAGAGAAATGGGAACTAACAATTGAGACTAAACTATCCCTGCAAGTCCTTGCCTGTCCTCAGGGTTAGCAAGGGAAGAGCTTCACCAGTCCCTGCTGCTGACTGCTCCTTCAGAGCTGTTCACGCTGCCATGGGTATCCTTTGGTATGTGCTGGGACAAGGGCAGGGTGCCTTGCTGGGCACGCTGATTCCAGGCACTTCACAGCAGCCCAGCTGCTGGCTGATGGTGCAGAGCAGCCAGAAGCCAAAATGGATGCAGGGCAGAGCAGTCCTCACATAGTAATTCTCCCTCAAGTTTAAGGTCAGCTGAAGAGTAGTGTGGGAAGGAATTCTTACTCTTACTGCCTCTTGTGTCAGTCATTTCATCTTACGTTTAAGTCTTCCCTTTCCTAGTTCATGGATTTATATGCCTTCATCCTCTGTTTAACTACATCAGGAAAACTGCACTGACTTCCAAAGGCTTGCTCCTGATTCACACTGTCACAATCAAGAGGAGAAGCAGGATTGTTCCCAGGGATGAATCCTGAAGGTCTCTTGATCTGTGAAGCAGCTACAGGGAAATTTGTAGTACAAACAAATTTCAAGTACAAGTCCCATTACTGCCTTTTGTCCGCATGACTCATCTTGATCCTGTTAACTGTTACTAACCTATTTCCTAAGAAATACACTTCCTTAGTTTTGCGCCAAAACTGTTTGGTCCTGCCTCCTCCTTATGCACAAGTTTTCCTCTAATTCCTGTTGGTGCTACCCTGCCTGGCACAGTGAATCATTTCCCCTCATTCATACAAGCAAATCCCATGCAGCCCTGTGCAGCAGGTATCAAGAACCTGCCAGTCACACTGCAGTGAGAAACTCAGTTCAGAGGCCCCCAGCTGAGCAGCAGCCATAGCACAGCTCCAAAGCTAGCTTGTGTATGTGGTTCTTTTCTGGCCTCTCTTTTCTCCTGGAGGAAGAGAAAAACCTTGGGTTAAGTACGGCTACAGTCACCATGGCTGCCTGGCACAGAAACCAATGGAAGGGCATGAAATCTAGTCCAGTCCCTGTGATGGCACGTTTCAGGTGGGAAGGTGCCTTTACCTTTTCCTCCCACCCTCAGGGCCAGTTCAGCTACCCCTGTTGTCTGCCAAGCACAGCAGCAAAATTTTTATCCAGCAGCAAGGATTTCACCCACAGACGGGCTTAGACGTGCACACACACAAGTGTTACTGATGCACTCACAGCCTGTCTTCCTCTGTCTTCATCTTCAAATGTCAGTCTCACAGAGGTTCTGGGGCTGACTCACTCCAAGCACATACTCTGGCCTGCATGTCTGAGCAACTCTCCTAGGCCAGCTTTATTTCAGACCTTGGCTGTGGGCAGGAATGATGTGTCTGGGAAGAAAGCTCAACTCCTTTGTCATTGACAAGGAGGCCTCTGGGTATCCTTTGACCTAATGCTGCTGGTGAGATGGGTTGATGCCACAAAACACAGCAGTAGGAACAAGTCAGAGGTCAGGGAAATGCCAGCCTGCAGTTTCAGATATTCTGTAGGGGCAGAATGACCATAAGCCTCTATTTGGATCCCATTTCAGGCTTGGATTTTGAACCATGAAAAAACAGCAGGGTAGCTGAATCTCAGATCTGGAATTGGGCTTCTCCCTAATCTTTTCAGACAGATGCTTCAGGATTTTTCCATGAGACCCTACACTACTCAAAGAAGAGCATTATGGCCTCATCCCATAGAGCTGTAGATTCTCTTACCAAATGTTCAATTCTTGACCTGATCACCATGGGAAGACTGTTTCTGAAACAAAAGGTGTTTTCACAGCACACAAGACTAAGAAATGAGATTCTTCTGTATAGCAGATTACTAGCACCTTAGAAAAATCTGGCCGGTCCAGGCTTCAGTCATTTCTAGAAGGTTGGGTTTTGCAGTATTTTGTCCCCTCCGATGTCACTGGGAGCTTTGGTCTTGATTTCTGTGGGGCCAGGGTTTATTTTAAGGGCATTTCATCTTATCAGAAACCAAAAGCACTTCAAACACTCTGTGCACATGGGCATAACCTAGCCATTCCAGGAAATGCTATCTCTGTAGGACAACCATGGGCTGACAAGACATCCACATGCATACAAAAATCACCATGTCAAGGCCCTAATTTTTCTGAAAATTTTTGCCTCCAAGTGCTATGCAAATTAAGCAGTTCACCTTGGCTTCCCTCTGGTGGAAAATAGGCTGAATCAAGAGAGGACTTACAAACAGGACTTGACAAAGTGTGTAATTCTTTAGAGCAATTAGGGCCCCAGCATGGGATAGGAGCTGTGCACATCACCACTCTTCCCTGTGTTCATGTCTTAACATCCACTTGAGAAGTTTGACATTGCTCAACTAACTAAAAATGGCTGAAGCATTTGAATGAAGCAAAGGCCAAACCAAACATGAACTGTCTCACAAGTCAGCTCTGCAGCTCTTAAGCCAACCCTCTTTCCCTGCAGCCAGTCTGATGCCAAGATACTGCCATACCTTTAGCAGAAGTGACACCTGAAGAAAGGAAAAGTGAAACTGTGAAGCCGTACATTACCTTAGCACAACCACAACCAGGCAGGTAAGCCTTAGGGAGGTGGGGAGCCCATGCTTGAGATATGGAGAGAAACTTGCCATATGCCCAAGGGCCTCACACCAAAATCATGCACTTTAATATCTGCACTACACATAATCCATGACAGTCCCTAATTTTGAAGGGATATATAAATATAAATCTAAATAGCGAGTGGGATACATAAATACATTCAGTGTTTTACTAAATAAGTAACTTTTTTCACACCTGTTACCTCATGAGCATGTCTCTACCTACAGTGAGATAAGAGTTGTGGTGGCTGTCTGGAAGCTCCAGTAAGAAGTATTTCTGTTAGACAGCTTTCTTCGCTCTCTGATGTTACACAACCAAGGGTGCTGTGGACTGCAAGGTGATGGTCAGTGAACCTCAACAAGCCATGAGATGCTTCAAGCAGTGCAGACTGGTGATTAAGCATTAACAAACACCAGTCAAAAGTACAGCAAAAGAGGATATCAGAGAGCAGCAAAACACAGTCCTGCCGTGAAGCTCCAGTGAGATACGAATATGTCACATCTTCCATGGCGAACCCCTTTCCCTTCCTACTCTTGGCAAATCCTGTCTCCTCTCCAAAAGACTTCTCTTTGCAAAAAGAATGGGTGAGGTTTACACAAGGGAAATTCTTGAGCATGAAATAGAGAATACAAAACACAACATCAGCCTGAAAAGTCCAGCAATCCATTATCATAAGCTTACATGAGCCACATTTTCCATGTTTCTAAAACACAACCAAAATAGCTAACATCTCTTATGTGGCAGGAATCCAGAGAAAGAGGCAAGCCAAAGGAAGACTGGGCAGTCCTCCAGCAGAATGGGTTAGCTTCAAAAGCTGAAATGCACTTAAAACTTTAAGGGGGAACAAGAGGCCAGCTTTAGATATTGTTTTGTCAGCCATACATGGATTTCCAAGCTGACGAGAAGTTCCCCTCATCAGATTAATACTCCACCATTAGGCTATAGTTTCATACATATGAATGATGCCATTTAAGCAACAGAAGAAAGTTTCATCATTCCATCAAACAGCATGGCTGACGCTCTTTCCAGTATACTCTCTGCTCCACACACGGGGTAAATTTCCCCCCAGTAGAGTAACTACTACTTACTTAGCAGTAGGCCAGGGCAGAAAGTAGAGAGGAGTGCTTCTACAAATGAAGAGTGCTTGGGAAATTCTGAGTAAGACAGAATGTTACTAGAATCTAGCAAGAAGTGGCACAGACACTGTGACAGTCTCTACTCTTGTGGAAAATAGCCCAGCAGGGAGCTCATTTCTTGTCCCACCTGAAAACTATCATTTCTACCAGTACTAGACCATCTTATATGAGGCTGTCGATTGTCGTACTTGGACACGAAAGAACCCACGCAGACACCTTGTCAAGAGGGAAGCAGAAAAAGAGGGCCCGATGACACTGAGCCTTTATTATATATGTTCTTAGAAATCACTGTGGATTGGAGGGAGAAATTACCACCCCTCCATCACACTGGTCAAAGGAAAAATCCATCAAACGTCTCCGCCTAGGAGAAATGGAATGCAAACAATAAAGCACGGTTAGCAAAGCATGGCTATGTTTACAGAAAGTGCGTGAGAAACTCTTAAGAAAACGAAAACATTGAAGAACTGCAAAACTCAGGGCAACAGTTGATCCACTTGGAATTGGCTGAACCCCTTGAGACTCTTTCCAGCAATGTTGTTACTCCAGTCACTGATGGTTTTCTTGGGAAGAGCTAATTGGAACATGCTGTAAAGTCAGATCAGCTAGTAGCCATCTTATCAGTATGGCGTTACTCTTTCTTACTGCTGTTTTGCCGTGCCATGTTCATACAGATACCTGGTGGCTGATGTAAAACAACAAAGAAGAAAAATAGGTCTTTAAAATCACGATTTTTTTCCTCTGAGCATACTCAGAAAAAAGACGGGTTTCAGAATGTTGCGGGTTCACCCTGGCTGGGTGCCAGGTGCCCACTCAGTTGCTCTATCACTCCCTTTCCGACTGGGGTAGGGGAGAGAATAGGATGGAGAAAAAAAAAAAACCAACAGGGTGAGATAAGGCAGTTTTATTACAGCAAGAAAGAAAGAAACAAGCGGAGATCTGCGCGTGCAAGAGCTAAAGAGAAAAATAAATCAATCTCTACTTCCCATCAGCAGTGATGTTCGGACACTTCCTGGGAAGCAGGGCTTCAGCACGCGTAATGGTTCCTCCTCCCTTCCTTAGATTACATATCTGAGCTGACATCATATGGTATGGAATATCCCTTTGGCTGGTTTGGGTCAGCTGGCCTGCTTGTGTCCCCTCCCAGGATCTCACCCACTCCCATCCCCTTTGGTGGGGGAAGGAATCAGAGGGACAGCATTGCTCGGCAGCAGCCAAAACACTGGTCTGTTATCAACACCCGTCCAGCTACCAATGCAAAGCACAGCCCTGTAAGGGCTGTGAGCTTTGCCTCAGTCTGACCCAATACACAGAGATCTTGTGGTGCTTTTAGGAGAGAGACAGGGAGAGACAAATCATTTTAGGGAAGCTTTGAAAGGCCAAGTAATCCTAGCTTTAGTGATCTGCAGCATGTATGTTGCATTGAGAAGGATAAAGGAGAAAGGGGCTACAAGCCTGCTTATGTCAAGCAAGTGCAGAGAGAAGAGCTATTCACAACACAAAAACACGGTCGTGACACTTAACCCTGCTCTGCTGACAGCCTCAGTGAAGGGAGCAAGAATTGATTCCGTTTGGAGACTGAACTCCTAACTCTCTCCAGGAGTGAATGCAGGGGAGTAGAAGCACTAGGAAAGAGGACAGGAGTGGAAAGCGAAAAAAATTGTTCTTCTCTTATTGAAATTGGCAGACAGCTCCCCTGGTGTCCTCACATTGGCAAAGAGCCTCCCCTCCTCCTTAGCAGCTGCCCCTTGTTTCAACGTATTAAAAACAAGGTAACAAATCTATCCAGAAAAGACATTTACACGGCGACTAAAATACAAAGAGTGCCCACATCAATACAAATCAGAATTTTGAATTGGCTATTCTTACTTCACAGAGTACATTGCCCAGAAGTTTTTAAAATAACCCCTTGCAGAATTTATGGGTTTTTTGGGGTTTTTTGGTTGGTTTTTTGGGGGGTTTTTTTGTTTGTTTGTTTTTTGTTTTTTTTAAGAGAAAAAAATACCAACCAAAAAACCTCACTCAAACCCTAAACACTTCCCTTTAACCAGCTGTTGTATACACAGATGATTGTCCTTTTTTGGGGTTGCACTGCAGGGCAAACACTGAAGATTTCATCCAGGAAGAATCTGGGGATTTTTCAATGTGAGAATACTGGAAGAAAATTTGTATTAGGAATCTTTTTTGAAATACAGACTGAGAAAAGATGAGATCCATCCCCACGCACTACTGCACAAAGCCATACAAAAGATCCTGAGTCCAGAAAGTCCCAAGGAAAACTGTTCTAAAGTCTACACACAGCGCAGGCTCCACAACATTTCAGAATGACCTGTTTATAAAGCAAAATACTAATGGCCTATAACAAACTTGAAAGCCAGCACTATAATGGGCCACAGAAAAAAAAAGCAGGAGAAATGAGAATTACTGGCAGTGTCCAAGGTCCCTGAAATAGCCAGGAGTTTTACTATGGAATTTCCTAGCTGTTAGCATGTGAAAGAGGAGCAGGACTGGCAGTGTGTAAGTCTACATGGCATATGAAGTGTTTGGGTATCAGATCCAGATTCAGAAATATGGAAAACAAGCCCCACTTTCAGGGATAAGACCTGCTGAAAGAGAGGATAAGACACTGGCAAAATGGTAGCAAGAAAGGAAGACAGGAGGGAGAGAAAGCACAAAGAATGGGAATGGCTAAAAACAGGGAAAGAAACGGTGGTGAATTGCTGGGGTTTTTAAAATGCCAGTTTTGTCATAAACTCAGTGCATGACCTTAATGACAGGTAAACTTTACCATGCTTTTCCTCAGTTCCCCATGTCTGTAAAATAGATACAACATTTCTGTACCTCAAGATTCTTAAATGGAAAGTGCTAGAAAGCTATAAAATATACAGTGTAAAAAAGTATCAATTAGGCATAAAAGGAAAAAGGTGACTCAGAAAATCATCACTGATATCTGTGGAAAAATGTCATTTTGGGTGCCATAAAGATCTATGCCATTTATATTCTTAAAAAGAGGCATGGCTGAGAAAAGCAGCACTCTCTTCTTTTTACCACTGAGGTCCCAGCAGACCTTCCTGCTGAAAGAACAGACACTGGAAACAAATAAATGCTGATGTGATTGTGATAGTGATTGATGAAGGAAGATCAGGATCTCATTGTGTTCAGCACTGTGAACATCTAATAATCCTTACTCGAGAGCCCTGTACTAAGACTGTAAGCAAAAGACAGAAAAGGATAGAGTAAGCTGGTAGGAGATGTATATACAGCAATGGAATTGCCTTTTCTAATTGGGTTTCATCTTGGTGGAATGATAAGTGATCCCACCATCCAGGCCTCATGTTTATAGGAATCTGGATCTGTCTGTTGTATATGAAAGCAGTCAGCAGTTCTCTGGTGTGGAGGGCAGAGACTGGATCAGGGAATTCACTGAGCAGTAACTATATGCAAATTATTATCTCTGCAGTGGATAACAGCAAAGAAGGAATTTTGGCAACATCCTCTCCAGGATTTTGCTATTCCTCAGGGAACCTTCTGACTAATTGAAGGGCACTTAGGAGGTACATTTTTTCATTACTTCTGCAGCTTGGACACTCTTTTGCCTGCAGCGCTGCAGGGATCTTAGCATGCAGCTTGGGATTGTGCCAGTCAGCTCACTGGAGTACTGAAGCGAAGCAATGAAGCCAATGCAGCAAAAATGCTGATTGTACTACAGGCTGGGAGAAATTCTTTTCGTATTCAACTCACGTCAAAGCCTGTTACAACGTCATAAATCCTCTGTAGCAGCAAGAGAGGGACAGGGGAGAGAAGCCTGCTGTCTCTGCTTTTCCTGCACAGTCTATTCTCAGCACCGTGCGTCACGCTCTCCTTCATCACTCTCCATCACTTCTGCACAGTTCAGGAAGATTCTGACATCCGGCTTTGCAGTGTTGTGAGTTAGCAAAGGCCTTTTCCACCACAATCCAAAGACCACAAAAGCCAGAGAGTTTCTTGCTGTCAAACCACATTTTTGCACTGAGTAAACTTGACAGAATAAATAGAGAGTCCCCATAGCACCAATATTAAAAACAATTTTCAGAGTATAACACCACTTTAAATGAGGAAAAAAATGACACAAGGCTCTTGGAAGAAATAAAAGCAGATGTAAATGTCAAATTCATTTATTGTCAGGAAATCATATATCGAGAGAGACAGGCCCATAGCAGTTATTATAACCACTGGCTAAGAAACGTTTTTTTGTTTTCTGCTGAATAGTTCGTAGTTTTTTTCCCCATCTTCTTCCACAATAGCACAAGACTGTGAGTTCACGTGTGAAAAGACAGAGAGCAAGAAGCAAGCAACAATAGTTAATAGCTGGAGAACATGGGTATTTGCTTGGTGTTGCGAGACATCAATTGTCAAATCCATAATGAGACAGCAACTTAACAACTGAGTTTACAGCATCAGGCCAGAAATACCAAAAATGAGCAGAAGGCCAGACAGGAATATGAGGAGACTAAGTAATTTGTTTAAGGATTCAGAACAGTAGAGCGGCAGAGCTATCTTGAGCTATGACTAAACCCAGTGTGTCAAGATTTATTAACCCAGGATTCCAGGATTTACTAAACCAGCAACTCCCGCTGAACTGTTGATATTCTGAAGCTTAGGTTTAAATACACAATAATATTGTTGGAAGGATGATATAAAAAGGGTTTCAGGCAATTAACGCAGTTCTTTTACTGGGTGCAAGGTTGCCATCTGGAGAGCTGCAGCACTACTGGGCTTGGGACACTGATTGTTTCACAGGCAATTGGTCTAACCCACTGCTGACATAAAAGAACACTAGTGCACTCTTTTTAATTGCTAGGGTTTGGATTTGTCACAAAAATAACGAGGTGAGAGCTGGCAAATGTGTCTAATATAGGCTGGGAAACAATCTGGCTTTCGTTGCATGTGTGGCATGCATCTGCATCCATGTTGCTAAGCATTCTAATGTCACAGAGACAGGACATGCCTCCTAAAGTGAAAAATATAATTTTCAATATCATGATTTGAAGGGTATAGTGATAAAGAGATCTACAGAGCAAGGAATGCTCAAGTAGCAGAGTAACTGCAGCTTTGATTCTGTTACCAAGTTCCTCTGGTCACAAAGATATTACATTAGGGTTTTGTAACTTACGCTTTTTGTTTGCAGGTGGAACAATGACAGGCTCTGCATTCTCCATCCTTGGAGATATTCAAGAATGGATAAAGCTATGAGCAATCTGGTCAGATCTTCAGCCAACCCTGATTTGAACAAGAGGTTGATCCAGAAACCTCCAGAGTTGTCTTCCAACCTGAACTATGCTGTACCCATTGCAATGTAAGGATGGTGTGGTGTTGCTGCCCACGCTTAGTAGAAAAGCAACTTCTGACCTTTATTTCCTGGCCAGAGCCAAGTATTTGATGTCTGCTGAAGACAAACTCTTCCATTTTTCATGCTTCACCAGAAAGAGTCACTGGGTATGGCTACAGAAGCAGCTCAACCCTGTAGTGCAAGACTTACCCACAGGCATTTCCAGTTAACTTAAATCGTGAGCTCCTAAACCAATGAGTGCTGACATTTTGCATTGCCCTGTGTGGACATAAAATGTAGCCGGGCATTTAAGTAATGAGCAGAAATTTCACTTAATCTTGTCATATTCCCTTGAAGGCAGTCATGAACTACAACACAAACTATTCCCTAGTGCCTGTCATGCCTCACGTTATGAATAACCCAAACATACAACTTTGCTTCCAGAGATTTCTTAGAGTTCTGCTGGTTCTTTTTTCTTCTTTCTCTGTCTATCTTTCCATTTACTGGCAAGTATTTTCTCTTCATTTGTGCATATAAACCACATAATAACACCAAGGTTGTGCACTCTCAAGGCTACTCTTCCACAGACATGCAATCTTTTCTCATGATGAGCAGTGATTGTAAATGTACTAAAGCTGAGAAGAGACACAGGGAACACACTGCCCTAACAAAATTGTTGGGGCTCTTAATGCAATAAAATAACGTAGAATGTAGCACAAAGAAAAGGAAAGGATGCATTATTCTGTGGATGTAGTTGGCAAACTGTCAGAATTTGATGTGATTAGAAAAGCTTAATGCAGTAATTGCTATGTGGGCACTTTCCTGCTTCTTGGCGAGCATGGTTACTGCTGGTATCTAGTGCGGTGTCAGGCACACCGACAAAATACAGGAGTGCCCATAAAAACATGCCCTGTCGTGTGGGTTGGCATTAGGCTCAGTAAGCTGTGTGGTACAAAGGCAAATAAGTTTGAAAGTTGAGAGCAGGCTCAGAAACCTTGTGGCTCAAGCACATAAAGACCACTGAGCAAAATCGTGTTTCAGGGGCTCTCAGTTATGCTTCTTGTGGCAATGGGCAGGAGCTGTTCTGGCCCAGCCTCACAGAGAAGTGAAATGGAGAAGGAGGTAATTTGTAGCAATAGTGGTACTTGTAAGTGCTTGCAAGAACAAGGGGGTAGGAGAGAAGTACACCATGGATCAGAACTAATTATGGCAGTGCAGAACTACTGCAACTAAAAGGGAATCGCCTCATCCTGAAGGACTAGTGGGACCAGCTTTTGTGAACGTCAGAGTAAAAAAAGCTGTACCTTGACAGGACAGTGCAGAATGGGTGAAGTAAATACATTTTTGTTTATATGTGAAATCTATCAGAACGATATCTGAGCCAGGGCCGTGTCAAACCTGCCTGTCACACTCACTGCAATAGTTCATCACGCAGCTGAACTGCAGGACTACCAGGACCTTCATTACCTGACCGTGCTCTATTTGTTTGAGCAGATAGAATGACCACAGAGACTGGGTGTCAGGTATTGTCGCACTCTCCATATTCCAACTTTTTGTCTGCACCCCCAGATATTTCCCAGGCGAAGGCAACCTTCCAGTGAGCTGTCAGTGCTGTCACCTCTGCACAGCAGCAGAGCAGGAGTTGCACCTAATTAGCTGAACAAAGTAACAACCAGGATGACCTCCAGCCACCCCCTGCTTAAAAGACAATGAAGTAAGATCTGTAAATGCCATGTAATGAGGGACTTGGCAGCAGTAGCTGCCCATCACACTCGGAGAAAGTCTATAAGCAAAGGTGAGGAACTTGTAGCATGAGAAGGCAGATCTGACCTAGCTTTCATCCACCTGACTGAGACACCCACAGCAACAAAGACAGGGAGCCTTAGTCAGCAGCATGAACCAATGGCCACACAAAGAGGCAGGGACCCCAGTGGCTCTCTACTCTGCAGTGCTGGCTGGCACAGGGGGATAAATCCCAGAAGAGGAAGAAGAGAGCCATGCACAGAACAGCAGGGTCTTTTCTGAGGATGAGCAGACAGCCCTCAATTGGCACAACCACAGGGAGCCAAATTTATCATCCACCCACAGACTCTGGGACTGCCGGCTTGAGCACTCTCATTAGCAGCTTCGGTTTTTTTGTTCATTAAAGAGGGGTGGCATGCAGGGAGGAAGGGGGGTGAAGCAGCCTGGGAACTGTGAGGACACAAGGACAACAAGGCAAGGTGAGTCACAATACCGGAGGACCGTGGTATTGTGTCAGTGAAAAGGAGCTACTCCTGGAGCAGGACAATCTGTCCTGTAATGACAGGGTTAATTTTAAATCAGGAAAGAGCTTCTGGGACTTTTTCACTTCCACTGTCAAATCTCTGGGGCTGGCAGTTGCTAATTACAATAATATGAGGTGACAGTCACATGAGGAGTGATGGATGGCTGAGCAGGGCTGAAAATCAAAAAGGTCAGATCACAATGAATTATAGCGGCAGGGTACAGAAGCCCTTTCCCCAGATCTTCTCTTCCTGTCTCCCCACTTCTTCCCCCCACCATCTGCAGCATCTCAAAAGCAAAACAGTAAAGAGAAATCATTCTCATGACTAGAATGCAAAACAGATGGAGGGCGCTGGGAGCTGGGTTTCAGTGTCACTCCAGCTATCCAAATTCATGAAGCACACGGCCAAAGGGGACCAAGTAAGCATCTCATTTAATTTCCCACATAACATGGGCTGCCAGACAGCACCTGACTTTAGTGACTGTTAAAGCAAAATCACTACGAACTCCTAAGATTTTATTTTGACACAAAGAAGCCTACACAAAGAAAGCACAAAACTGGAATAAAACACCACGAGCTCTGAGTGTTCCACTCAGCATTCACTTTGCATGGGCCTGAAAGGTCATGCAGAGATAGGGTCCTTTCCATGTAAAACTGAGATACTTCTAAGTCACAGTCTCAGCTCTTTTTTCCCTTATCTAGCTCAGAAAAAAAACAAAACAACTGGCTTTGGTTCAGCCCATTCCCATGACCAGCAAGTGAATTACAGCTACTGCCTTTCTCACATAAAAGATCAGTTCAGCCCTGACCTCAGACTTAGCCCATGGGTCTGTGCAGAGTTATTACGAGTGATTATTTCAGATTTTCCCCTCCAGCACTTCACAGTGATGCTATGAACTGTTGGTCACAGACCATGCTGGAGAAAGCCATGTGAGAACTTTCTAATGATACCAAAATTGTTTGAAGGAAGAACCTGCTCCTCATCCACAATGGATGGTTTCCATGACAAGCATCACAGCTGACTGATCTCTTAACACCGTTCAATCAGACACCTACAGTCACACCCCTGGAAAAGGGTGGCCCATATAAAGCCCCAGATCAGTAGGCCATGGATTTTGAAAATGCTACAGCTGTCTGCTGTGGCCATTTCTAAAAGGTGTCCCATGGATGAAACTGAAATAAAAGTAACCAAGCCTTACATGGAAACAAGCTTTGTGCTGGACTTTAAAAATTTTAAAAATGGAACTCTGTTGTATCTCTCCTCAGATTATGAAGAGTACCTCAATAATACTTTGATGCTTCTTGTAACTTCTACTTTAAAATATAACATTTTCCCTACCCATTTTATCACAAACGACTTTCTCAATGTTTCAAGAACCAGCTGAAGCTACACATTTTGAGGCCAAACTTAAAACAAGTTGAAAGAAGGAGAGGGTAATTTATCATATACAAAATTCCTTCTGTGTTAAGTTTAGTAGCAATTTCGCTCAAATATCCAATAAGACCACTGGAGAAAAAGTCTCTTTCTGGACGAGTCATAAAGTTTTAGAACATTTCTGTCGCTGCTGATCTGGTGATGACTGCTCTTCCAAGAAAGCTCTCTGGCTGTATCAGGTGCAAACCAACAAAAGCACGGAGATAGCCAAGCTTGAATTTAGCTCAAAGACTAGATAAAAGTATTATATTATTATTTAATATAAATTTTTATATTAAAGCCTACACACACACACATACAGAGAAAAAGGATGAGCGATGAAAAGGAGATTCAGTTAGCTCACGTATAAAAAGGTCCTGGCAAAATGCTGCCTGCAAATCTGTGAGGAGGCTCAGCACTGACTCAGCCTGAAGCATCTGGCTCTCTCCTGAATCAATGCCACCTGAATTTCCTGTATCCTTAAGGCTTTTTTAATTTCTTTTGGCAGCTTCACCTTCAGACACTGTACCCTGACTGTCTAAGCTTAATACAGGACTGGAGCTAAAGATTTGGTGTGGATTTCAAGCTTAAAGAGAGAGTGGTAACAGCAGCTACAGCAATAAGAACAGACTTTGTTAGCAAAAAGTACTAGGAAAAAACACCTCGCTTTTAGCAGTAACATGTGATTGGAAAGTACCATGCCCTGTCCTGACATGTGAAACTGTAATGGCAAACACTCAGCAACTTGTCTTTTCCATGCTGTAAGGATCCTGGAAGGGTCACTGTAATCACAACAACTTTAGGGATTAAATTTATTAACATAAATGGTAAGAGTTACTACAACAGGGCAACTTTTACAGCATGAGGAGCAGGGTGGGGAGGAGCAGTTATACCTCTGCTCTGATAAAAGCCTGAATTTGATTAGGATTAAACCATGGAGGAGGTTGTTCAATTTTAGTGGGTCTGAACAACAGCAACAAAAAAGCATCAATTTCTGTTCATAAATTGTGCATGACTGCTTGCAATATGTACATAATAGTCAAGTTACCGAGTTCCTACTTCCCATATTTGACGAATGGCTGTATCAGAACTGGTTAAATATCCCTTAGTAAATCTATTTGAAATTACTTCTGGAGACAGCTCTGTGGAAGTCTGTAATGATGGCAATCGGTTCTTGGGTTATTTAACAGCAGAATATTCTGAGTAGCCATTCTGGGATGTCTGTACAAACCCTGCTGTTGATAAGGATGCCTCCCCTGGCACAATTCAGCTCTTTTCCGGTCTCCAACTTTTCCCTACTCAAAGCTTTATGTGAGCAGGGGAAGGTTTGTCACAACGGTTTGTGACTGTTGCTTTTTAGTTTTTGGGGGTAATCTGATCTAGCAATGATGATCAATCTATGAAACAGTTGCTTGCTGATTACCTGAAAATTGAGTTCTCAAAATAATAAATCTCAGACTCACAGAAGGAAAAGAGTTATCACGGCATCTAGATGGTTCCCCAGCCCAGGAAAAATTGTTTCAGTTGTTTCTTTATTAATGTTTCAGTGCAGCTTTCTTACCCTTTCCTCAGAGACTTTGTGACTTAAGTTTTGCCTTTCCTGTTTTCTTCTATTACTTAATCCATAATTTAATACTACACGTGCAGGAAGGAAGCTATTAGAAAAGCAATTCAAAGGCTTATGTTAACTTGGAAAAATAGGACTGCAGCTAGCACTTCTTTTTCTCCACAGTAATATTCCAGGTGGTATCATATCAGAATTTTCTACAGCTACTTCCAAGGAGAAAACAGCTCTGCAATATCCTCCAGTATCACAGAATGTTAAGTAGTAGCTTTCTTTTTACATGGAAAGAGCTACACAAAGTAGAAGCTGAACCAGCATCTCTGTAGGGAAGTAGCAGGAAGAAAAGCTTGGGAAAACGTGTGCTTTCCCAGGACTGGAGTAGGATTTTAAACTCCAGTCTAGATGCTGGAGTTTAAAATCTCTTTCTAGCCCTGAGGTATAGGTGGACAGATCACTGGACCTACTGTGCAAAGGGTTTTAACCTTTCCTATTTTTCAACAGGGTGGTTCAAAAGGCTTGATCAAAATACTTTGAGAACATCAAGTGAATGGAGCTACACAAAATATCATTAATAGCAGGAAGACTTGACAAATGAACTCCAGCCTTCACATTACTCCAAAAGAAGATAATATCTCTGAGCTATAAAGTTGACTAGGATATATCTTTCTCCCTTCTGAAGCACAGTCTTTCAGCAGCTTTGTCCTCCACAATACCAAGACCTGTGTAATCTCATTTCAAAAACATAATAAAGGCACCCCAAATCTTCAAACTTTTATGATAACTGACAATGTAGGAAACTTACATATATATATGTATATATATATAAAAGCCATGCTGCAAAGATGACAGGAAAAGTAATCTGTAATTGAATTTAATTTACAGCTCCTAGATCATGCAGCCTCCCTGACTCATCCAAGCCACTCTGCTTTATCAGAACTGCCAGCATCACACTGAGACAGTGTGCAATAAAATATGGAAAATATGTTCACAGTGTGTGACCTCAGTGATGCTATGAGCTGTCACGAAGAACACTTTCTTCCCACAGTGAAATGCCACGATGCAGTTCATTAGCTTGGAAGCAGACATATATTGCTGCTGCTGCTACTGGCACTGCTTCTGCCATACCTGTTTTGTGTACAGAGGATTCAGGGCTCAGGATATACACACTCAGCCTCCTTCACCAGCCCAAAATGCAAAGCTTCACTTGTGGCTATAGTCCTGAGTAACGTGAGATGGAATCACTCCTGTGCATCTAAATGGTGAAGTGCTGTGAGAGAACACCCTCATTTGCTCCTTCTGCCCTCAAAGGGGGGAAAAAACTGGCTGCCCATGAGCCAGACCTTAGCAGACACAGGAACTTAAGCAGCACAGATACTCCAATAAAACCACATGACACTACTTCCATGCAACGCAGTTTTGTAGATACAGATCTAGAAGTACCTGTCACTGATCAAGTCTGATTGCTCACTTTTCTCATTGCAGCTCTGGCATTTGCCAAATAATAAATAAAGCTTTACCGTTCTTTCTCCTATTTTAGTATAGAGCTTGGGTGCTAAAATAAAACCTGTTAGGCTGGCTACTGTTATTCATTCAAATGATACTTCTGCATCTGTAATTTTAGGTCAAAGCACTGAAATCTTTCTGCATTTCCTGGCTGTATCATGGCATGGCAAGAGAATACTGCAGCATTTCTCCTAATGGCTCCAAAGCACTAATAACACCTGCAGCACTAAGAAATGGTGCATCTAGTACCTCCAGCAGGAAACACAGAATAATTCAAGTTGGAAAGAACATTCCTCTTTAGCCCAAACTGTGCTAAAAGTTGAGCTAACTCCAAAGTTAGGCCGGGGAGCGAGGGTATCAAGAATAATCACTTTTATCTGTCGCCACTGGGCAGGACAGAAATTAAATTGTTTGTGTGGATTAAACGCAACATTTCTAAGAGCTGATGAGGAATAAAATTACCAGACAATATACATTCCACAGCAAGGAATTGATAATGAAAGATTGGTCTTAGCACTTCATATTTACTGTATTGACAGTTTCTGCTTTTCCAAAGATTGGGTATGCACGGCATGCAGCTGATGTTTTTACAGTCAAATTAAAGGGTAGGTAATTTCAGAGAGGGACTGATTTTTAAATATCAGTGTTTTCTTGTAGTGCAAACTGTAGCTGAAGGCAACCAAAGACACCAAGCTGGAGATTAGTTTGCAGCTCTTCTAGCTGCTGGATTTTGAACTTTTGTGCTTGATTCACTGGCCAGGACAGAATAAAGCTGGTCAGGACATGTCCAAACTGCTACAACTGCTACAGGGAGTTGCTGTTCCACATCTGCTGTGTTCACTGTCTTCCCTGCATAGCAGCCAAGCCACTTTTTGATCACAGTGCAGCATGGAAGTGCCACTCTATCCACTAATGGGATCAGGCAGGGTAGACTGTATGTAAGAAGTGAAAACAGACACATGAAAGCTTCACACGCATGTCAAAGGTAGGCAAAAGATTTCCTGCTCTCCGCAGAGCCTTCCTTCCATCTTTTCCTCCCCTCTTGCCTGTAATTTTGTGGGTTATGTAAGAACTTTGTTACAAGGAATGGTGCTTATAAAGGGTTATGTGAGGTGAGGATCATATGTATATGATAATGTGGTTCTTCCTGCTAAAACTTCTTCCAGAATGCCTCTTAGGCATATACAGCAGTGTGCAGTGCTCCCTGATGTGCCTGTGTGTTTAAGGAAGTAAGGGGAAAAAGAACATGCACTACTGAGTTAGCTGAAAAACTCATGTGAGGTAGTGCAGCTCATGCACCGTGGTGCTCATCAGATAACTATGGGGGTTTTTAATCTTAAATTTCCACTCTCTTTAGACATTGGGTACCCATGTCCCCCACTGTTACCTAGGATCTAGAGGAGGGCAGCTCCAAGGAAAGGGCCCTTCTCTGCTGTCTCCATAGTCCCCTTCCCCACACATCTGGGGCTGTTACAGCTGGAGGTGAGGCACTGAGCCACATCAGCAATTCCCACCCGCCAGGTGCATGTGGATCTGCACTGGCTGTGAGCACGGACAGCTGAGATGTTGCCACACTGTTCTGGAAAAGAGCCAGCCACCACCTACAGTTTTGTTGAACAAGGCTCTGCTACAAGAAAAGCTATTAGCTAAAGGCACAAAAGCACCTGGCTGACGAGGCCGAAGGCAGTTTTGAGAGCTGAGGTTTGTTTGTAAAGGCACCTGCCTCCTGGGATGCTTATGCTCCTGCAAAGAAATTATCAGATAGGATGGGTTTGGAGATCCCTAGAGAGGAACAAGTCCACAGTTACCATCACAGGTCTTTCTGTCAGTATCAGCAACAGATTAAAAGCTCATACACTTTTATTCTTTTTCTTTTTTTGTGCATGGTCCAAATGTGGAAGAGAGGTGGCAAAAAGATTTGAGAAGAAGCTTGCAGCAAGAAACAGTCTCTGGATTTCACTAAAAGAGACAGAATCTGAATCATGAGCTGTTCCAAGGGTCACACATTTTAATAGTGACACAGCCTAGGCAACGTAGGCATATGCAGACTATGTTAGATTGACTTTGGACTATCTTACTTATTAAAGCATGCTCAAGTCCCAGAGTTTTCTATGGGCCAGGTACGCAGTTAAGTAAAGCACACCATTCCACACTTTCCTGAATAAAGTGGGCTCCTGATAAAGAAATTTCCTAAGGATATTGCATATAAACACTTTCCAAGTGGCAAGTCAGGTTTTGAATTTGCAACACAGCAGTTCCTCAGCAGCAGCCTTGTGTTCCTAGCCCATGATAAAATCAAAGCAGCTTCAAGGCCCTTGCTCGAAGATTTCAGTAGGCTCTGGTCACGCATGAAGCTTTTCTCATTGTAACTTGCTTATGTGCTTTATCCTCAAATTAAAACATCTGCCGAGTCCACAGTTTCACAGAGCTCACACACAATCATGGCAAAATCAGTTCTGCTTGGAGGAAGCCAATGCCCTACTTCTCAGGGTGGGCTGTTTCCATGCCAAGACAGAGTCTCAGTCGTTTGGGCTCCACCTTCCCTCCAACCAAACCAACCCAAAATTTCTAAAGGCATTTTTTCAACTCGAGCAGTGAATTCCCTCACCTTGCCCAATTCCCTTCTTTCTAGGCACTGGCAGAATCATGTCACACACATTTTGGCAAAGAGGGTGGTGACACACACACAGAGGATCACATTTTATTGCATGTTACTAAGGATGGAAAATGGCAACTTCAAACAGAGCCTTAATTTCAAATCAAGTAGTTTTCAAACTTAACCGCTCTTTTGAGGATGAAAGTGGGATGTCTGTGACAGCTGTGCTATGACATGCAGCTTGCTGTGTACAGTAGCTCTGCAGTAAAGGATTGCAGATGGTTTGTGGTGGTGGGAAGACCCTGCTCTTAGGGACTGCAGACTTACTATACTTGCAGAATTCCACCTTAAAAGTAATTGGACGTCTCTGTAGCTCAGAGAAGGTTTGCTAAGCAATGACACACTGCACTTGGATCTGAAAACATAACATCTGGAAGCCAAATGTTAGAGGCGATATAAAAGGGCCAGCCCAAGAAACCAGAGGGGCACTTCTAAGACAGGAACATCTTCAGGATGGACTTCTTCCTTCTCTGTGTGTTCCTGCCTCTGGTGACTGTGGCATGGGGCCAGTACAGTGACTATTACTATGGTCCCTACAATTACGGAGATAATGATGAATGGGTCAATGTGTACCGGCAAGGTTTCAACTTTCAGTGCCCACATGGGCAGGTGATCGTGGCCGTCAGAAGTGTTTTCAGCAAGAAGGAAGGCTCTGACAGACTGTGGAACTATGCCTGCATGCCAGCATCCCAGAGCCTCGGTGAGCCGACAGAGTGCTGGTGGGAAGAGATCAACAGGGCAGGAACCGAATGGTAGGATAACCCCAACCATCCCTGGAGGGCACAGCCCTGATAACCCCTGTGGAATGAGGGTCCTAACACTGTGGTCAGAGCAATGCAAATGCATATTAATTCCATGATAACCAGCAGCTTCACTGCCCTAAGACTCATTAATCATGATGCATGGGAGGTGACCAGCATCACATTTGTCTTCTCTGTAGCAATTTCTTGCTGGAGGGTGTCAGTGTCCTTTGGTCACTCACAACCTCAGCTGTGTGGTGGTTCGGTCTTGCTATTGTTTCAAAGATAAGGAAAATGAGGCAAGAACCTTTGCTGAGGAGAGCATAAAGTCTCTCTTGAAAAGTCACACTGAATCAGCGACTAAACTGGGGAACAAACTGCAAAACTCCTCACTCCATCCTCATGCTCTTATCACTAGAGAAAATAATCTCTGTATTGCACTGACTCTTTGCTTTGTGTTTTTGTTGCTAAGCTTTTTGGCTTAGGCATAGACAAATGATGTTTTCTAGTTGTGCTGCTATTACAGGAGCCAAAAATCCACACTAACAAGCGATGGTGGTGGCATATATATCTGCATGATGATAACAGAATATCATGTTAATTGCCTAATACAGTCAGTTTGCTTAACTAAATGCTACATTTTCCATCAGCCTTGGAGGCAAAGGTGATTACATAATGTGACTACAACAATTTCTGGAAATAAGTATAGTATTTCATATTTGGGCAGAATACCCAGTATTTAATTATCTTCTGTGTTTTTTCATTAAATGGGAAACAGAGTTTTGGACAACTCTGAGATTGAATTATTCTTTGGACAGAATGAAATGTCCAGGAATGAGTATTTTCAAATACTTGAAATGGTTTTGTTCCAGAAATCGCAATGTGATTTTTTGAATTTTATTATGTGGGAATAGGTTAGAAATGAAATGTGAAGTTTCTGCTTTTTAAATGATTCAAAATTTTGTTCTGAATTTCTGAATAGTTGTTCTGAATTGTTCTTTCATTTACCACATGATACACGCCTATGGCTGATGCAATTGCTAAGGGAAAAAAAGATTGACCCTATACTTAATTTTGGAATAAGAATTAAAAAAAATTGGGGAGAGCTGCAAAACAGGCAGAAATAAGACATTGTGATAATCTTGGATGAGTTCGTCATTTTTTATACATTGATGCAATTTCTATTTATTGCATAATAATTTTGAATTAGACATTTCTTTTATTCAAAATAAACTTATTATTCTCTTTCTAAAAATCCCTGGCAGCAATTGCTGAAGTTCACTTCTCACAAACAGGATATTGTATAAGTCTATACAGAACATTTTCTTCTGATGTGTAACCATTCATCACCATGCTCCGTATGCTTAGCATGACTACATCCACAGTGTATTGTCTGAATCTTGTTTCCTTCACCTCTTAAAAAAATCTTTTCACTTTGTCCTCTTCATTGCCTTTTTTTTTCCTATAGCAAACCCTATATTTTCTCCAAATGTATTTCTTTTTCAACCCCTCTTTAATTGCTTGACTCTGTTTCTCTCCCTTTACTAGCTTCTGGAGTTATTTTAGTATTTCTTTACTACCTCACCTTTCCAGTCCAACATCCTTACATGTCTCTGCCTACTCTGCATAGATCTACTTCTTTCTTTCTTTCTTCTATTTTGGGAGGAGGGGAGGTCACCAAACTGATTAGGGAACACATATCCTTTTGCAAAGGTGAACTTGTGCTCCTAGTTACTTGGGCCATTTCCATAAATCCTAGCTAGCTGTGCCTGGTTGGATTCTGCAGTTTTCAGCTTTCCACCCCCAGGGCTGAGCTAGTTGTATATACAGTGCTTCATGGGGAGAGGCTTTGCTGTATGCCAGTACATCCCTGGTCGTGCCAACACTGCTGCCCAAGAACCCAGCAGTCTCATCCCAGACTGGAGTGAAAGTGTAGGCCAGTGCAACCTCAAATTAATGTGATGGCATGGATATATCCTGGGGCACCTTTGAGAATCCTGCCTTCTCCCTTGGCATTCTTACTTCTTATAGGTGCCCCTCTTCTCTCTCTCTTCCACACCCACCTAAGTGCTATTTGGAGCCATCCCCAATTCTAAAAAGATTCACTCAGAAATCAAGTGGGACCACAAATCTGAGTCACCATCTGTACCATTAGCTCCTGTTTGGCCAGCTCTCTTCCCTGATGATCTCCCAACAAACCAATCTGTTGGTGAGCAATACATCATTCTCATGTCAGCTGACACAGAACTTTGCTAGTTCATTTCCCATCCTTGTAGGATGGACTATAATATTCTTTCTTCAGCTCTGTCTTATACATTATTTTGTCTCACCTTGCACACCACATCCCGGGATATCCAATTGCTTGTACCACCAGTAACTACAAGTCCGCCAAGTTTTTGCTAAAATTTTGAAGAATCAATTAGGTTAGAAAAGACTTGAAATCATTGAGTCCAACCTATGACCTAACACCACCATGTCAACTGAGCGCCATGTCCAGTCTGTCCTTAAACACTTCCAGGGATGGTGAACTCCACCACCTCCCTGGCCTACTAAGTTACATATAATAATCCCTGGAGTACTAAGTAGGACTGGGCCCAACACAGATCCCTGGGGGACACCACTAGTGACTGGGTGCCAGCTGGATGCAGCACCATTCCCCACCACTCCCTGGGCCCGGCCATTCAGCCAGTTCTCAACCCAGTGAAGAGTGCACCTGTCCAAGCCATGGGCTGCCAGCTTTTCCAGGAGGATGCAGTGTCAAAGGCTGCTACTCTGCTGCAGCTGAGGCTTTTTATTCTTTGCTCTACCTTCACTGAGCAATGAGAACAAGTTTGCCGCATCCTTTTGTAAAATCTCTTTAACTTAATAACAGGTAGCAGCTATGCCTTTTCTTCACCCACACATCTTCACCCAGGCTTTTGCTTTCAGGCTGAACACGTCTCCATTCTTCTAGTTCTCCTCTGGAGATTTTATATTCCAACACTCCTAAGCAAGCTCTGATCATACCTACAGCTCTTCTCTGAATTCCTTCCAGTTTCTCAGCCAGAACCCTAGTCAGAAACTCTAGTCTGGCAGAAACACCAAAAAATAACCTTTGACAATATATGCTTACGGCATTTCAAATTTCAAATGGTGATTTTCAAATTACCATTACTGACTGCTGTGCAGCTGCACAATAGAGACAAACCCAAGAGAAGTTTCTTTAGAAAAGACATAAACAAAGAAAAGCTTAAGAGAGAAAATGAAGAGGGAATATAAAAGAGAGAAGAAAGAGTCTCCAACTCATTATTTTCTTTGGCCTTTAGTATTTTGGGCAAAATTTCAGAAATGGATGGGGGGACCATAGGGATAGGAGAGTTGGGAGCAAGAGGGAACCACTGGCAGAGCTTCCTGGTAAGTTTTCTTCATTCACTAACACTAGGTATTATACAGACTTAGAGAATTAAACCATAAAACTTTGAATCTTTCTGATGTGAAAAACACTATTCCACAGAAAGAGGACAATGACACAGATCCACATTAGGCATCTAATGCCTACTGATGCTTAGTTTATGACCTTTGCCTCCTTCCAGGGTCAGTGAGAGAACAGGTACTCTAAAAACTGCATTCTGGGGCACCCCATCTCTTTCACAAGCAGACTCATGAAGACCAATCCCTTCTGACAGCTACCTAGAATTACCTAGTGGTGTTTCAGAATATATCTAACTATGGTGCTTCACTGCATAAATGCATCCCTGAAGTTAATCACATGTGTGCATACACTAATGAAGAGATTATGTGCATTTGTGTTTTGCTGAAAGGATATGAGAAGCTTGTAAACCTGTTACAAAACTGAAAGGGGAAATTGTGGCAATAGACTGGATCAGATGACCAGAAATGCTTTCTCAGCTTCATTAATTTGTGAATATGCTTAAAGTTAAGTATGCGTACAAAGGCTTTGAATCTGTTTCAACACTTTACTCCTTCAGAGGCTATCTGCTAACCAAGAGAGAGAGCAAGCGGGAGCAAGAACCAGTTCCTGGATAATTTGGAAATACTCATGTCTGGAGTAGGGAAAAGTCTCCAGAGCATGCCCTGATTCTGCAGTCCTTCTATTAATTTGTATGCTGCAACTTTTCAAAGAATTCTGTCTTTTCAGGGAGCACAAATTTTATGTTCTTATCTCCATTTTTACTGGAGAAATTTTGACCTTGTTTAAATATTTCACCACCTAAGGTCTGAGTGACGGAGGGTGAGACTGCTCTTCTCTGATTTGTTGAATACTACAGAATTGTCCCTACAGACCAGTCTCTGAACAAGTTATTTAAGAAAAACTATTTTTCTTGCCTGAAAACTATCATACCAAAAGTCAGGGATCACACAAACAAAGGAACAAAAGCTTGTAAGTGAAGACAAGCAACTCTTCCTTCCAGGAAAATAAGTTTTGTTTACACCACGTAATAGAGATGAAACCATGCCATATTCCCAATATACTCCCAGTTAGCTGTAAAGCACAAAGCAGAAGCATTTCCAGCCAAGAGCTATTTACTTCATGTTTATTGCCTCTTTTCGTTGTTTAGACTTCTGAGAAAGTGTTTAGATGGTACTTGGAAAAAACAGATACCCAGATTCTCCCTCCCCACTCCCATTCTCTCTCTCCTTTGCCCTCAAACTAGGTGAAAAGAGAGACTGGTGAGCAAAGGACCCTCCTGTTCAAGCACACCTTGGTATATCAGTGTTTTTGTTCCCAATCTCTGACCAATCCCAAATTTCAAATCTGAGACTCTGTTACCCAAACCCAATAATCCAGCTGCCCTTTGAAAATGTTCCCATTTGTGCTATCTACACAAACAAGTTAATTTTCCTCCAGAGCCCTAAGTTTATGTTAAAGGACTAGTGCTACAAGTCCATTTAGCACAGCTGCAATGGACTGAGTCCAGTGGGAGCATCTGAGGAGAAGAGGAGTGTTTCTGGAGAAAAGGAGGCCTCATCAGCTACTGTCAAGAAGAAATCAACAGGGTGAAAAGGGCCTTGCCTTCCCTTGAGTCAGGGAGAAAAAAGTAAGTCATAAATGCCCCCTAAATGAAAGAAAAAGATTGCTGAAAATGTTACAGATGTTGCCTTTGGCATATGGAAGTCATGACAACATGTCTCAGCACCCCACAACAGATAGGGAGGACTCCTTGTAAAATTGGCTTTTAGAGAACGACATGGCCTAATCAAACACATAAAAGTTGTTCCCTCTGTCTGGGTGCCAGAGTTGCAAGTGTCCTGAGTCTGCCCTCAGCCTCTTACGTCTCCCCATTCACCTGTAACAGACTGACGATTGAATAAGCTCTCATTGTGCAATTAACCAAATTAGACAGAGGGAGGGCACTCCACAAAGATAGCTCAGGAGAGCAGTATAGGGCCTCCCCTCCACAGGGCCATGGAACGACACTCTCAGGTTCCCCTGAACAAAGATAAAGAACAAATCCCCTGATAAAGAACAAATCACTGTCAATGCAACACGACCCAGTGCCTACTGAGCTGTGTGTCAGCCTCTGCATGTCTCCAGAGAGCTTCAGGGAGCACTGTCCCAATCAGTGCAGCAGGAATTCAACACAGGCTCAAACAGCACCACTTCCTGCATCCAGACTTGGGCTTCCCCGGGCAGATTTGTAGCGAACAGGCTTCCTCTTTGGGTTGTCATCCTCAGGATAACATGGTGCTGATGTACCTGAGGAACAGAGATTCTCAGAGGGAGGTTTAGCACAGACCACCAGCATTAGATGGGGCACAGCACTCTGGGGCTTTGTCTAGCAAAGAGCAAAATTAAGATGTAGGTGCAAGTATGAAGTGTCACCAAAACTGGTTCCATTGCTCAAAACAATCCTATCGTTGTAAGCAATATTTGTATTCAGTCTGCCAGGCAGCTCTTGAGTCACTGAGGTACATGTTTGGCTGCTGAGGCTGTTATTGATGTTTGCAAATAATGAGGCACAATTTAAGAGGATCTATAGGGTGAAACAGGTCATGCACAGACCCAAAATTCACATATTCGTTCTGGGTGGGTTTGTTTCACACCAGCTCTTGTTTGGCCTCACAGATAAAAGCTCACCAGTAAACAACAAAAGCAGTTCTGACCTGAACTAAATCTATAACACGGATGCATGCTTTGGTTGTTTGCCATGACAGAACTCAGGTGTAACACACTCATTAACCAGTTCAGAAGAAGCTTTGGCAGAGAAGAGGCTTTTCACAGGAATCACAGCAGGCCAGGAAAGTCTCAGATACCACATCCCTGTTACCACACAGAACTCCTCCCAAAACAAGGCTTTCTACAGAACACTGAAGTAATTTCCCACAACTGTACCCAAGGGAAGGGCAACTTCCCATTCAAGAGCACTTGATCTTCACCACCAATCTTCTCACTCCTCCCCTAGCAGCCAGCTCGCCTCCTCTTCTCCCAGTACCACATCCAAAAGGCAACTCTTCACACATCGCAACTTGAGCCAACTAGAAAAAGAAAACCTAACCCTTGCCAAGTTTAATCCCACACAGTCCCAGCCAGTTTCTCACGTTCTTCTGCATTTACCTTGTAAGAGGCATTTTCCTCTCTTCTTGGCAATGTCAGGAGTGAGGAGAACTCTGAATATTGAAATATTTATAACAAAAGTGCTAAAGAGTGGGTCTCGTGAAATAGACATTGTTTTGACTTGGCTACAAATCAAAGTTCCTGAATCACTAGTTTTTATTCACCCTACTTAATTCAGGATTTGCTGTGACAAGAGTAGTGAATTCAACGGAGAATGAAAAAATTCTGACATATTAAGTGCTGTTTTCAGATTAGTGCATAGAGCAACCAACTGAAAAGGTGTGTGGGGAGGGGTTGTTTGTTACCCCTGAAGAATTACTTTCTGCTTGTAGGAAAGTGGCCAACTGAGAAAAGGAAAGAGAAGGAAATATTTTATATGAGCTCACAAGTAAGCACTCCAAGTTCTGAGAGCATCTCTTCATTTTTGAAGGAATATCTGGATTTTACTGGAAAATGACAAAGATCAAGGAAAAAATCTTACGTTATCTCAAAGCTAAAGAAAAGTACTTCAACATCACTATTATCTTTCTTTTGCTAAACCAAATACTGAGCTTGAATAACAGATTACAGGACTTTGTGTATGAGACAGAAGCAAAGAGAGAGATGTGAATATGAACTTTATTGTGTATTTCAAATTTTACTTTGAATTATGTTACAACAAAATGGCAATTTAATTATAAGACATGGCTTATGTCCAGCTATATTTTCCACCTAAGAAAATAATTTTTAAGGCAACTCCAAATAAAATTTTTAAATCAAACTTACCATGAGAAGATAGAATCAAAAATAGACACTTTCCTAAAATGTGGTACCCAAATATGTGTGCATGTAAACATATGAATGTTATGCTAGCCAGGTTTGTTTTTCAATTCACTATAGAGAGAAGTGTCCATGAGCTATGACATCTCTTTCAAAATGAATCTTTCCATCCCAATTGGACTATATTAGTAGAAAATAATGTGTCAAGAAAATAAAAACTGTTGTAGGACAAAGACAGTGGGAAAGAGGATAGGACTTCCCAGACTGAATGTGAGCAGGTGGGAAGAGAAAAGAAGGAAGAACCTCCTGCAAAGATAAGTATGAGCAGGAATATCAGATGCTGATTGGTGAGGATGGGAAATTGCAGGGCAGTGTTGAGCTTCTGAGAGGAAATGCAAAGGAAATGGAGAAATAGAGTGCTCCCATTATTACACCTATGCAAAAGAGCTAGAAAATCTCCCAGGGAGGACTTGAGCAGTGCAAATGCAGGTAACTGGGAAGGGTGAGAGACAGAAGAAGATGAAGCACAGGTTTGTTGCTATTTTACACAGTTTACTGCTCATCTTGCAACAGGTACAACCAATCCCCACATTGGTGTGTATCAACCATTCTTCCATCAGGATAACACCAATCATCTGCAGCTATCCAATATGTTTACACAGAGTCTTAGCCATATGTTCCTATGGCCTATGTGCCAAAAATCAGAGCAACTTCCTATCAAAGTCCTGCTGAAATCCTCTGAGTGAAAGCCAGGCTCCCATACTTGGTGTGATACCATAGCAACTCAGAGTTCCCATCACGGCTTAACTCTGAAGGTCCTTGAAAGAGTCTCACAAAGCACAACAAGTATGTGTGGCCCCGTCAGCGTGGGAGAGGCAGGGACACAAACAAATGTAAATACTCGTCTGAACAAAAGAACACAGGGGAAGGGACACAGAGAAGAGACCCTTGCATTCAAAAGTGGAGGCTGAAAATTAAGCAGGGAAATTCATCACTGCACTGGTCAAAATTGATCAGTTTTTCAGTTTTTGCATACAAACACTTGAGTCTCACGCTGTCTTTGCAAACACTAACACCCCTGTACACAAATGAATGACTTTCCAACCACCAGACTCCGCTAGATGATGTGTTTTCCCTTCTGGGAACTTCAGGTCGTTAAAATAAATCATGAGGTCATTGAATGAAACTAAAGGAAATTTTTGGTATTTGTTAATCATATAGTTACTTCTGAAAGTGTCTTTCGGATATATCTTTGTAATTGATTTTATGAAATCGCAGAGAAGGTTTGCTGCAGGTTTTCCTTGATGAAAGGAAAAGAAAGGAAAAGCAGCGGAAGAAATGTCATTCCTGTTATTTTCCCAATAGGGAAACAATAAGTCCAGGAGGGTGCTTGAGAGAATGAGCACTCAACAGCTGAATGAATGACCTGTCTGTTTCCATGAGCTCCTCGTCTTTAGTCTCCAAGAAGCAAGCTATTCAAACTGATTACCACTTGAATTACTTTGGATATCAGTGTTTAGGTGTTGCAGAGTGTGCAGAGAGGCATGCATGCTTTGAGACCATGTCTATTCTACCTGAAGAGAGTGATTCACACGTATGACAGAATTCCCGAGTACACAGAAAGCATGAAGCACAGATTTTTCTTTTGAAAATCCAGTCATAAAATTTACGTGAGTCTTAAAATTCCATAACATCTGAATCGCAGTTTTCCTTATGTGATTGCTATCAAATAATGATGTTATCACATGCCTACATATTTTTAATAAAGATTCCCTTCTCCTGGAGACACGTAATTGTGAAAGAAAACAATTAAAGAAGTTAATTAACTTCTTCTATTAAATAGCTTCTAAAGCTTCTTTTTCTTTCTTTCTTTTTTTTTTTTTTGGTAGAGAAGCAGTTTAAAAGGTTAGTTCAATAAAGCCCAAATCCTCAAATACCAACAGTCATAGACAAAAGTATTAATGGACTATTTTGAAGTCAATCTCATGATTTGTAAACAGTTGAGAATACCAACACCAGAACAATCTTCTTGCCTGGTTAGCATACTAGAATGATTAAATACTTTCAAGTATTTATAGTTTCAAGTGCAATATAAATGTTAAGACATTAGTTAACTACTGCTGCTTTCTTGCAGAAAATAGTTACTCAACACACAGCAATTGCAAACAGTGCTTCTTAGCACCAAGTCAAACCCTTAACTTCCACTCTATATCAAAAATGTTAATGCTCTTTTGAGAAATGCTTGAAACTATCAATTTTGATAAATGCTTGAAACTATCAAGTAATCTAATACCACATTTTCCTTGTGTGTTCTCTTCTTTCCCCTCATTGTTAGGTATCAGACCTGCTCAAACAATGGGCTGGTGGCTGGTTTCCAGAGCCAGTATTTTCCATCGGTGCTGGACCGTGAATGGCAATTTTACTGCTGCCGCTACAGCCGGAGATGCCCATATTCCTGCTGGTGAGTTCAAGCAGACAGCAAACCTGTTAGCCTCTTTATCCAACAGGCCCTATGAATGTCTTTGGCTGCTTGGCCTGTCAGAAACCTTGTCTGAAAAAAAGTTAACTGTGATTTAGGGAGCTAAGCATGTTATTCCCAGTCTGCTACAGGGTTCTTAAGGATCCGCGGCTAAGGGAAGAGAATAAGGGTGCAGTTACACCAAACAGCACAACGCAGTAGCTGGCCCTCAATGAACAGGTCTGGGGATCAGCATCAGCCTAGCTGTGCTGGAAACCATGACAGAAGTCTCCAAAGTGAAATGACATTTTCCCACTATAAATCCAGCGTATTTACAGGAGTAGGAGCTTCTCTGTGCTACACATTTGTGCTGCAATGACTTACAGGAGTGAACTTACACCAGTTACCTCAGAAAAAATATTGGTAGTGCATACAACTATGCTTCCTCTCTCAAGACTGTTTAAAGATCAAAGTCAAAATGAGCTACTGATCATAAACCCAAAAGGAAAAGGTGGTCTCAACAGAGTATCACAGCTGGTGCTAGGAACTTCTCAGAGACAGTGGAAAAATGAGCTATGCACCCCAAACTTCCTGGTTTCTCTAAAACACACTACAAGTGTGGTTTCTCTACATTAAAACCAAAGACAGGAGCAGACTGTATAGAGGAAGCTCATATTGCTCTTGTCCATTCTGTCTAAGACAACTCATAATATTTTGCTCCAGGCTTACAGTCAGGTTAAATTCAGCTGTTCTCAGGGATACAAAGAATAACCTGCCTGCAGTTAAAAAAAAAAGAAAGAAAACAAAGTAGGGGGAGAAAAAAGTAAATCTGTGCTCGAATCTTTTTTTTTCCAGACCTCAGCTTTGAAGTAAGCTTCCCACTGAGACACATACAAAGTGTTTATGTGTCTGTTGGTCTTACTTGGCTGGCTGGCTACTGGCCAAACACAACAGCACTGCCTTGCTTTTCATCCTTCAGTCCCCTTGCAGCCAGGAGGAAAAGAAGTGTTTTTATTACTATTATTTTTAAAGTCTTTAAATTACAGGAACTCTGTAACAAAACCTTTGAACATTCTTCTGAACATTCCTCTGCCTCCTTTCTAGCCAACATTGCCCATGGATGTTCTGTACCTGGGGGTTTATTTACATACCTGCCCAGGCTCTTCTCTCTAAGGGAAACTCACTCAGACTTTTAAGCAGTTCTTCCAATCTCTTGTACTTCTCTAATACTGCATACATTTTCAGGGAGAGAACAGAAATCTCTGACTTTTTTTGTTATTGTTGACAGTTCTGCTTCTCTCAGATGTTGTCTTGACAACTGGGAACAGCTTTGTCTCTGCTTTTCAAATTGGCATTCAGAGTAAGGCAAATCCTAATGTAAATGTTTGGGGTTACTAAAGTCTTTAGGTTTCACCTCTGCTGTACAGACTCCTAGACTGCCCTTCTATTTCCAACAGTGACAATGCTCCATTTTTATGCTTGGGAAAGAAAACCTTATGCAGTTCACCTGCACTTCCATGCAGAAAAGGCAGCATTTCAAAGGCAGGTGAAGTGCTTTTCCCTCTAAGCAGGGTAGAAATCCCATGTACTCGCATTCTTCTGGGAGGGGAGAGCTGTAAAACTGGTGGGAAGCTGTGTCACCTGGCTTGTGAAAAGTTTCTGGTGCATAGTTTGTGATTATGGGTTCATTACAAAACCATTCTGCCATTAGAGTTAGCAAGGTAAGCTCTTTCCACATGCAGTTATCCAAATTAGGATGCTATGGTCTGGATGGACAGACAACTATATGGATTAAAATATGGTGGTTTAACAGGCTCAGAGGGCAGTGGTGAAAGGGCAATACTCTGCCTGGGTCCCTGTCCTGCTTAATATCTCTATCAATGACCTTGAGGAGGCAACAGAGCACGTCCTCTGTTGCATGACACCAAAGTGGGAGGTGCAGCTGACATGCTTGAGGGCAGGACTGCTGCTCAGTGGGATGTCAAGAAAGCTGCTTCTTCTATGAGGACAGACTGCTCATTGAGGCACCTTGGAGGCTTCCAAGACTAAACCGAATACAGGCTGAGAAGCCTGGTCTGACCTTGTGGTTGACCCTGCTTGGAGCAGAGGGCTGTAGAAGAGACTCTTTGAAGTCCCTTCCCACCACAGTTATCCTGGGGTCCCACATAGGAGGACTTTTTTACTGGAGGACCCACACCATGCAGATAAAGTCTCCCCTCCAAAACAGTGGTCTCTTTTCTATTATCTGCCAGGAATGGTTTGTTTTCTGGTTTGCTCCCTTTACCCTGCCTGGACAGTGTACTAGTACTCTGGGTGAGTACGGGTTGTTATGCTCACCTATAACCAACATGAACTTCACTGGGGTAGTGTGAAACCCCATGCTTTCAGTTTTACTTGTGAAGTCACAGATGTGACTTGTCTGAATTGTTGAACTTCAGTGTACAGAAACCAAACTTCCCATCCCCTAAGCTCAGGACATCTCACAACCTAACTTCCATTGGCATTTCCACGTTATTGTCACAAGACCTTGTTCACACATCACACTTTTGGTCTGTATCTTGCACTCTGGTTAAGATGCATTTGACAGAAAGAACATGCTTTCCAAACAAACTGCAAAGTGGTTCTGGGCTGCCATGGGTAAGACCTCACATTGTATCTGCATATACGACACAACAAAAATGTGTGTATATAGAGTATCATTATTTATTGCCGTTTCTGCCCCAAACTATAACAGTATTTGTTCTGTTACTAGTTGTCAATAAAGTAACTGTGGAGAAATGGCAATCAACATGCTGCTGACTCCTATTTTTTGGTTGAAGCAGCTTATTTACATGCAAAGGCTTCTACTAGTATGACTATGTGGAAAAGTAATACCAGGAAATTATGCAATGATGATGGTACCTTGCGGATCATGCATTACACAGGAAAATCCATATTCAAAGAAAATCCACACAGCAGAATTTCTCAGCAGCCTTGAATTTTAATGTGCAATGTATCACTAAGTATGAAACCAGATATGGGCAGAAATGCATTTTTAAGAAAACTGACAGTATTGAGGTGTGACAAAATTCTTTGTTTCAAATTAGCTCTCTCCTTGGGTATTTGATTCCTTCCTCTTCCAGTTGTCTCCATGCAGGGCTTTCTGGCAACATAAAAGTAGTAAGACAGCTGAACCTCATGTATGGTTTCTCTTGGCTCTTCTGCTCCAGGACTACATTCCTCCTGAAGTGAGATGACCCTACAATGAATAAAGACAGGTTTCTCTTACGTCTATGAACCATGCAACTGATTTGTTAGAATTTGCCCTGTTTTTTACACCTAGAACATTCCTGTGTTTTTTGAGAACCGCTAGTATTTATTAGAATACTAATTCGTAACACCATCATGCTGGCTGAAACCAACACTTTGCTTTCATTTTGCTTAATAGAATGATTGAAGTCAAATACATACAGAAGGACTTTATTTGGTAGCATTTACACCCTTACTCTTTGAACCCAGTAGTTCTGCTTCACAGCTCATCTTCACGCCATTAATTCCCAGTTTACCTCTGCAGTAAGCTCATATTGAAAATAAATTTGCTAATTTTTTCCAGTCTCATAGTTTTGCACTTGCTTTGTAAATTTTTTACAAGTACTTAGTTTCCTTCTTCATCATGCCAAGACTTGTCATGGGTTCTGCACATTTTTAACATACTGAAAATAATTAACATTCCTCACAGGAGGCAGAAAAGCTCTCTTTACCTGGGTAGGGAATACTACCACAGCAAAATAAACTGTGTGCTGATTTGCACCATAAAGGAAGCAAATCTATCACAGATGCAGAGACAGTGTCACTAAGTGGTCCCATTAGAGCTCAGATTTTTATCTTTGCCAGGAAATGAAAGCTTGACTTCATACTCTCAAAAGCAAACACATGTCACAGAGCAGACCCAAGTCTGCACAGACTGTTTATGACTGTTTCCCTTCTCCAAACAATGAGCAGTCCAAATGCCAGAAGGTCTGTCTGGAGCTGTGGCTGCTCTCTGTCATGGTGACACTGTCCAGGCAACAATTACATTTTCCAAGAGTTATGGGGCTTAAAGTACTTATTTGTTTTCTTGACTCAACCTGCCACACAAGACATGTTGAAAATGATGTGATCCGATGCAGGTTTCTCAGAGATAACCAGTAGCAGAGATACAAATCCAAGAGGTGAACTGAGAATAGATGTCCTGGGAACATGCAGTTCTAGATAATCCGATTCTCCTCCCCATTTTTANTTTTTTTTTTTTTTTAAATATTACCCGTTAAATACAACCTTACAGTTCAATCTGCAGGACCATCTTCCAGAGACGTTTTAGGAAAAACACATTTGCTTTGACATTGGAAATCCAGCCAAGTTATTTTGGACATATTTTTCTTGAGGAACACGCACGAGTTTCCCTGAGCTCTCTGCTGCTGCTTGTACCTGCACTGCACGAAGAACCATGCTCCTGCTGTGCTCCTGCCGGCCTCGTGGCTCCTCAGCCCTGGGAGGCTTGTGGCTTTCAGTGCAACACAGTGGGAATATAGGAGCAGTGATGTGTCCGTGTGAATCTATGGGCTCAGAGGCTGGACCCTGAACTCAATCCCAAAACACTTGACACAGCCACACAAGAGAACTTCTCATCTCTAGAAGAGCTCCAGGACACCTCTTGTTCCCTCGCAGCCCGGCAATCTGGGATCTATACTCAGAGCATTTGCTGGAATTTCTGTAGACAGCTTGCTAAGACCTTCTTTGGCTTTTCAGCATGCTATGCATTTTTTAAAGCAGATGACCTTTGTCTTCCAGCTGGAGGAAGAGTTGAAATTGATTAAAGAGGCATATAATTCCCATGTTCACTGAATGTAACTTGCAGGCTTGTGGCTCTTGAAAAAAATTTCTCCTTTAGGAAAGAGATACTCTTGAAGCACTTGTAAACAGCATCTGAAAGTAAGGCCATTCAGGGGACACTCCTTGTCCTCAAAGGTCACAAAGTTAATGTCAAAGCTTATGTTTTCCTCCTGAAATGGAACAGCTCTTTCTTTCGGCTGTGGCATTGTTAGAGGAAGAGTTCAGTGGCAAAGAGGAAAATGAAGGTTAAAGAGGAGCCATTCATCTTGTTAGCACTGTATTTGCACAAGAAGTGAACAGAGTAAGATATTCCAAAACCATCTACTTACTATCAGGGAATAAGTATATTCAACAATTGGAGCCAGAAACTGTGAGTTCTACCACTGACTATCTCTGATATTTTGAAAGACTCATTTCTTTTGTCTGCTTGGTATCTGAAAGCAAGGCATACCCACAGCTCCCATTTACTTCTTTAATTAGCAGGCGGTACATATTAAGGCCATTGGTGTGACTTGATCTTCTTATTGGTAAATAATAGACTCATGATAACTATTTCTGAAGTCAATTGTTAAAAGAGTGCCACTAATCACTGTAGATTAGTACAAAACATTCTTCTCAGTGCTAAATGAGTAACTCTGTGTTTTCTATTAATCTCTACCATAGCAATTCTTCACCATGGAAAATAAACATCACAGCTATTTTCAGATTAAAATAAAAACAACAGTAACCCTGGTAAAGATTTAATGCCTTTTTTCCCAATATATATCCTACCCTGAGCAAGATTTAAAGGATTATAGTGAAATACATTAGAAAAACATGTGGATGGTTGGAGCAATGCAAACCACTGAAAAGATAAACCATTCCACATCAACTCTATTCTAGCTAAAAATGCCATTATGAAAATAACTTCTTCTGTCAACTTTTCCTGCTCACACACAGGCCAAACTACTTACACCCCTTATCATAAGATTTTCTTTCCCAGTCTTTAACATAGAATTACCTTCTTTCTGCTCTCTGAACAATGTCACTGGTGCTTCAAGTCTCTTGTGCCCAAACATCACACACCTGATACTATCCAGGAGTAGATTTGAAAAGCTGAACCAGAGTTCCTGCTTTCTGTATTTTCTTGCAAATCGATCATACAGACTGAAAAGGCTACCACTTTTTAAAGGTCTCACATTACTTTTTTCTCCCCTACAAGTCCTTCCCCAAACTTAACACTTGTATGGGTATCTGGGTTTAACAAGCAATTCCACTAAATGCACCCTGCTGGCTCCTGCCCCTGGGCATTTGTTTGGCACCAAATTGTTCAGCGCCTAGAGCCCGCAATCGGTGTAACACACGCCTTCTCCCAGCTGCTTTGCAAGCTTCTTTGCTAGGGCCCCTGTCATGTACCCCCCCAGCCAGCACAGGCACCCCAGCTTGTTCAGACAGGTTTTATAACACCCCAAACAGCAGCAGCAACTCTGAGCACTTGGCAATTCCCCGGCTTCTCGCTGCTCCCCTAGCCCAACCCTCTTTGCTATGAGTTCAGGGCCAGAAGTGCTTACAGGGCACTGTGAACCATTCTATAAGATGGTTACTGTGGATGGCTTTTCCCAAATGACAAGCCCATGGGCAGGCAAGCCCTCACTAACCAGAGCAAAAAGTGTCTCGCGCTCGTTTTGTGACTCCTCTCAGGTACAAACCATACATTGCCACACGCAGCTTACAAATGCTACCATGTTTATAAATAAATTATGCGTCTGTAGGCTGTGGTAGGTGGCTCACAAGTTGATACGCACTTTGTAGGCATTAGTGAGTAAAACACTTAATGTTTTCAGTTAAGTACTTGATAATAAGAGTACAAACCAAGCTACAACAAATCCTGAAGGAACTGCTGTCCTATGCCAGGCAAACCACTTTGGGAAGACCCTCAGTGGCTGTCTTAAAAGACCTTTCTCCCCTTCATGATGAGGAAACCACATACTGACTATCCCTATGCATTAAACACTAGAGCATCTGTAAGTGTAGACACATTTTGTGTGAATTACCCTCAGGATTAAAAAAACTGAGATAATAGAAAAGGAATGGGACACACCACAGAGCTCTACTACATGGACAATCAATTTCATTTCCTTCGAAAGGACACAGTACAAGCCAGACAACCTTGAAATGCAGGGGCTTAGGGGAACAGTTTCAGAAATGAGTACAACAATCATCAAAGAGAAATGAATTAGACAGACCACACAGTCTCATGTGAACTTGAACACTGCTGTCATAGCACTATTTATAATTTTTCTCTCCAGAACAAAAGGAGTCAGTAGGCATCTGTCTCTGTAACAAGACACACTTCAGAGCAGCTCAAGTCCCCAAATAATTTATTTTCAGTAATTGCATATATATTTGCTTTTTGAACATTTCTTAATGGAGGAGCCTTAAGAGGCTGCATGGTAATGTGGAGAAGTTAGTAGAGAGGGAGGGGAAGATGACAGCAGTCAGAAAGAAAAGAGAAGGAAGCTAAATGAAGACTCCCACTGCACTTCAGAATAACACTGCATGCTTCTGCAAAAGGTCTGTGAGACCACAGCAATTCAGAAGCTTGTCATCAGATTTACCTTTCAACTGAGAGGTCCATGAAAGGAGTTCAAAGAACTGACTCTCAGTTCAGTTTCTGAGCAGAGCAAAAAGCAGCATTTTAACCTTGTGTTGCACACAGTCTCATCTGCCCAGCACATACTGCTGGTCAAGATTACAGAACATTTTCCTTGCTGAGTGCCAAACAGATGTTACGAAACACATTTGGTAGAACATATGAAAAAACACACGTCTTAATTTTTTCCCATAATAATAGCTAAACAAAGTGTCAAAACCTGGAGTTGATGGGAGAATGCAAATTAAATCCTGGTCCATAGCTGGTCTTCATACCACATTTTTAAAACCTTCTATGACCCTGGATTTTCTGAAGATGCGCTATCAGACACTCAGGCTCCAAATTAATAAACTAAATATGGGGACTGTCCTCTGGCTGAGGGAGCAGTGTACATGGTTTCTTCTCTTTCTCCTAGTCTTCTGCAGCTGTCTGCACGACCTGTGAAAAAACTGCTGTTATTTCTTACCAATGGCAGAGCACTGCAAGGGCTTTGCAAATCCATGGGTCCTTGGTCAGAGCTCTGACAACAGACTCTGTGACCAGGCCTGATCTTCTGCTTCCCAAACACAGTCTGGGATGGGCATCCTTGTACTGTAACTCAGAATCTGTGTGATTATTGTCATGGCCAAAGGACAGGAAGCATGATATATTCAGATAGAACAAGATATATTCAAACAAATTGACTGATTAGACTTGGGGCACTTATAAGGCCATGCTTGAATCTCACATGCAGACTCATTTTTCATTTGTCAAGGAATAATGATTTGTTAGGAATGATGTTCCAACTGAATGATGTTCTTTCATATTCAAAAGCTGAATATGATCTGGAAAGCAACCTAATAGTCCAGAGTACCTCAGTTTTCAGGTAAAATTTCAGCTTCTGAGTTCTCCAACAGTTACAGGTTTGGGCTCCAAATACACCCAAAGCACCTCATTATAAAAACCCAAACCCATCCCAAGAGCTATATTCCTAGTGAGTAAAGTATTTAAGCCTGTGCTTAAACTCCACCGATTTAACAAAACATAAACATGCATGAGTGCTGGCTGGAATGTGCTTGGATCACCTTCAAGCATCATTCAAGTACTGCTGCTGGGTTGGATTAAGTCAGGAAAAGGTTGCCAGGATTTCTGTAAAGATGTCTCAACCCTGTTAGTCTCAACAGGAGTTGGGCTGTTTATTTCCACAGGGACAGCATCTGCCTTACAGGGAACCTGATTCTTCCCTTTGCCGTTTCAGAGTGTTGCTGACACAACTCCATTAGCAACTCCCATGTAAAATGTGTAATACAAGGTGTGCCAGGTTTCTATTCAGATTTCGGATATAATGTTGACAGAAAGTACTGGTCAAGCTTCCAGCCCCTTCCTGAATCGGCTCATTATCTGTAAAATGAATTACAGTATTACTTGGCTATTTCCCAGGGAAGCAGCAATCATAATTTGATTAATAATTGAAGAAGCACTTTGAGGTTCTCAGACAAAATACACTGCACAAATATTGTCCAGGCCAATATTTTTACATTATAAATTAGGCAGAAAGAGGAAACAACAAAGAGTAATTGATTAATTGTTACATTCACTTAATATAATTCATAAATGGATAAATGCTTGGAGTTGTTTGACTTGGCAACATTTACTGCAGTCTACAGCTGCAAACCAAATAGACTCACAAGACGCTGGAGCAAATCCCTGCAATAAAGGCATAACCAGTAGACAAGCTTTACCTTCTTGTTCAGATTGCTTTTATCCCAGAGCTGCAGATGTATAGACATATATTCCAATACTCCAGTTTGCTCTTAACTGTTCTAAAGTTGCTGAATTTTATTCAAATAGCTACCTGAATAAGTTGCATAGAGGAGAAAGGCAGTCTTGTGAGACTGTATCTTGTGGTGCTGTTAAGAAACAAGAACTTTCAAAGAAGCAGGGAAAATCTACTAATTGAATTGTATTCATTCAACTGGACTCTTCTGTAAGATGGTGAATTATATTATCGTCTTTTTCCTTAATGCAAAGGTTAACAACAGAATATCCAGGACACTATGGAGAAGATATGGACATGATGATGTACACTTACGACTATTACATCCGTGGGGCAACCACAACTTTCTCTGCTGTGCACAGGTTTGCTTTTCATTTGTTTCATTAGAAATTTTTAAAAGGCTGTCTTTTCTATTCCCCCCCAACAGTGCATGGTTACACACCATCTATTGTGGTACCCAGCATCACACTAATACTTCTGAGGACCAAAGTTCACAGTACATGTGAATCATTGGCCAGGGTGTTGTATCAGGAGCAGGGCAGGCTGATGGGGATCATTTATCACGTCCATCTGAGCAGTGGTAGGTTGGGCTGAATCTGACCTTCACAAGATGCAACAGATCTTCAGTATAATTTCTCACCTACCTCTAGTTGGAGCATATTTCACTGAGCTCACTAAAAACACCCTGTGCCTTCAAGGAATGAGGGACCTATTTTGGTCCACTTTTCTTTGCAGAAAAGCAGGGAATCTGCCAGCATGCAAAGTTAAGACCATATAAACTGCAATGTGAATGTTGCAAACTGCCCAATCCATTTCAACACAATTCTAACAGATTCAAGCCACGCCAGGAATTTGGGCAATGCAGCGCACCTTGATCCCTTTCCTGAAAATGAGTTAACTACATTTTCTTGATCAGTCCTGGTTATTTCTTGGTATTTGGTAGTCCTCTTGGGAGAGTCCCTATGGCTACTGAAGTCATAGTCATGCAAATGGATTCACAATTTTTCTGCTCAGTTAGAAAGGAGTGTTTCTCCCTTTTTACTATGCCCACCTGCAAAGTTTTAAAATTTGGATTTAACATAAACCCCACACTGTTGTCTGCCTAGGGCTACAGAGATCCTAACAGAGCAGGTTTAAGAAGAGTGTCAGCAGTCATTGAAACCTGATTGTGGGAGAGGGATCTTGATCCTTTCAAGCTGACCTCTAATACATCAATCGTGAGCTATTTCTTGGCTGATGTCTTTTATCAGGCATCTCAGTCCAGTATATTAAAGCATTTATCAAGCACAGCACAGACAGCAAGGCAAGGTGTGCTACACTGCTCTGCCAAGACTGGCTACATGAGAAGGGGGAGAGAAGAGAGAAGTGGGAATTTAAAGACACCAATATTTCAAGCTGTCTCTAATAACACTCAAAGCAGCCAAAATGCTTTTGTCACTGTAATGCTCTCAGCTTGCCAAAGTTCACTATAGCGACCCCTCAACCAAAATGCTACCTAAAATAAGGAGGCTTTTCCAGAAATGGCAACACATTGTAAGACTGCTGCAAGTCCATAACTGTAATTTCCTGGCTAAATCACATTATCCTGTTTATTACCAAATGGAAGTCGTGTCTGCAAATTCTTCCTACAAGTGGAAGAATAACTTTCACAGCTACTTGACTCAAAGGCATCTATTTATCACTTTAGATAAAGAATTTACAAGGTCATAAGGCACAGCCCTGTTCTTGGCTTTTCCTCTTAAATATTTCCCAGTGCTATCCTCAATAATTGTCTCTTATGGTTGTTATGCAGAGAGTAGGGGAAATAATGCAGACAGTGCATTCCCCTGCAGCTGGAATCCAGACTCCATCGTATGTGGACCAGGGTAAAGTCTGGAATCACAAGGACAAGCCTGGAAAACAAAGCAGCTGAGGTGGCCTATGCCTCTGAGCAGATTTCTGTCTCTGACTGCTGAAGGCAGCCTTCAGAACAGGGTGGCAGTGGGGGGACTGGCCAGGAGCAGAGGCAGCATCAAGGGAATGTACTTCGGGAGGACAGGTCCTCACAGGACCACAGTGCCTCGAAGAGGAAGAAGCCACCAGCACACCTTTGTCCTACCACTGCTCTGGTGGCAGACATAAACCTGCAATAGTAGCAGGTTTAAACTACAGAGAAAACATTTTATGAATTGCAAACTAGAAAAGTTTTCTGCACCAAAGAACTTTCTGGCCCTCAGCTTCCAGAACAACTAGAACAAATTTGGGTTGCCAAGTGAATGAAGCGAAAAAAAAATCTTGCTACGTCAGTTCAGAATTCAGATTTAGGCTGTAACACTCCTCCTGAGCAGTATGATCACAAGAGTCAGCAAAATTTTCCATCCTTCATGGTTCTTTGCAGCTCATGAGGCAGAATAGGAGCAGAAAAAGGTCTTCTGTGTCTCAGCCTGCCAGGGGCATGCACATGTTTCACTTGTGTATATTGATATAAATACGCACGCCCAATTTAGATAATAAAAATATAAAATTTATTTCATGTCCGAGAGATTCGAACACGCAATGCCACGATCGAATAAAGGGACAGCACCAAGCCCGGGATTGGAACTGGGTGAACACAGATCTGACCTCTATCGCGTCAGACCTCCCCGTGTTCACAAATCCCTGTCCCCTGCAGTCTACTTTTATACAGTTTTTACGCATAAAGTCTGAGTTTGAGCAATCTTCCTCTGTTCCACATATTCATGAAGAAATCTTTTCAGGGAGTTGGAGTGGACAAAGCGTATCCTGTCTCTTGATTGCTTCCTCATCACCGGATGATATTATCTGATGAGTCGTGATGGTCCATATCTGGGTGCTCAATCTTGATGTTTCCCACCTGGGCTGGGTGGAGGTCCTCGGAGATGGACCATCAGCTCTGCCGGGAAAGCCTTTGTCCAGGGTGGATACAGATGATCTTGTCAGGATGCTCTTTTGTCAGCGCCCAGTCTCTGGTATGCGTCTTTTTGAATGTAAAGTTTTGGTCCTGGTTGCTGCTTGGTGCTGTGGCGGACTAGTCCAGGCTTGTCCTTACTTTGGTTTTTACAACATATAATGTAACTTTATACACTTCTAGGCACGAATTCCGATAAACATATATATATCAATATGAACATCTTTTAATTTCTCTTCATTTTCAAGAACATTAAACTTGTGTCCATACTATTTAGTTCATGATGAACAATGTTCTTGAGCTAACAAGAGGCAAAAATAGGCCTCTGAAGGTATTTCAGTTTAAGCTTTCCCAACCATTTCAAACAAGTAGGTATTTTTAGACTTTTTCAATAAATTTGCAGAAATCATATCTTCCCTTCCTACTCCCTAAGATATTGCATCACTGAGGTCACTGTTGTTACAGAGATATCTGAGATGGCACGTGATGCTTGTGGCAAAGGATGTAGAAAGTTTAGAATGATGCTATTCCCACCAACACTTCTGTAATCAAGTTTCCATGTCTGTGTATCAGGAATGAATGAAAGAGTTGTTGTTCATCATCAAAGGTTTTAGCTGCTTGTTTATGGAGAACAGACTTCAGAAGTGGTTAATATTTACATTTTCAGGTCTCATTTTAAATAGGTCAAAAGGAGAAAACAACTGTCTATAAAGCAAGACAAAAGCAGCTGCAAAGCATTAGAAGAGGCCTGAAGTATCTCTGGGAGCCCAATCTGGAGTGTGGTGATAACACTGCTGCAGACAGGATGACCTAAGGACATAAATAAGGGAACATTTGCAGAGAAGGGCAGTATCTTTTGTTAGACAGACTGATACAGTCAGATTTCAGAGAAGGACATGGGGTATGTGAAGCAGGTTGTAAACAACTGAAACTGCCCACATGCACAGGCACATTGCAAACGCTTGGCAAAATTGCTTCCAAAATTAAACCCACAAACCAAACAACAAAATACCTTCAGCCTGAGCTCTGAAGCATGCCAAGTCGTGATGGCATGGCTTTCCGGTGGAGCATTGTTCTGTGGCTGTGATCTGGCTGGATCAGTCTCCTGAGCCCAGAGAGCACCACTGGAACATTCACAACCTACCCTGCAGCAAGTATCTTGGATAGGGAGGTGGGAATTACCAGGCCTTCTCGGTAAATGCCACAGCTTGTCCTTTGCTGTGTAGTATAAAAATAGCACATGCAGACTGCCATAAGCTCATTTCTTTTACAAAACTGTTCTCTGCTCCATTTATTTGGGTGATCTGGACAGCCAGTTAACTGCTGGCTTCTTAACTTCTTAACTGCTCAGACATCACTGAAAAATAAATCGACAGCCAGATACCCCAACAGTAAAGTAGGCTTGAAATGCCCAGACAAGCTGGACATCCACCAAGCTCAGCTGAGCTAAATTATAGGGTATTTAAGGTCCCTAATATGTTTCATATGACCGAAGAAAGAGGATTTTGTCAAACTCAATATGAATAGGAATTCACAGAATTTTTTAACTGAATTGGAAACAGATTATTCAACAAAATTTGGAGATAAAAGAGATTTCTCTATACATCAAAAATTCAACTCTGACAGCACATGACAGCTGGAAAGCAAAAGTGACAGTTCAATATTGATTCCCGAAGCCAAGGAAAATGCATGAATTTAGGAACTGGGAGGGGATGACACCTACAAACTGGTGTTAAGGATCTGCAAAGGCAAGTTCAGATATATTCTCGAGTATGCCTCATAAGGCAATTCCTGATGGGATCTGCATCCCCACTGGTAAACTTGTAAGGGACCTACAAATCTAAACAGGCTGATAACTACTGAATTAAGCACACAGCAGCAATAGTACAAAGAAATTGCCCATGTCCTGAAAAGCTGGACATATATGCTTGACTTCAAATGTAAGTAAAAGGGGAAAAAGAGATAACATGCCATTAAATGCATCAACCATGTACATATATGCTAGTGTCTGCAAGTCCAAGCTTAAATGACAGCTTCAGAAATAATTCTGTTCCAGTATTTTAATGCATGTTATTAATTCAGGTGACAAAAATACACTTATTTTAAAGAGCTTGACTTTTAATTTCACAATGTCCTATTTTAGAAAAATTACTTGACCTAAGATTTTGACCTAAAAGTCTCTCTGACAAAGGGTGCTAGCTTAGCAGACCTTAACTTTGACCAATATAATCCTGTTTTCCACAGATGAGTCCTCTTTTTTTTTTTATCTCTCTTGGTAACTTAGTGACCAAAAGAGTAATAACTGCCTTTGAAGAGCATGCACATAGACCAAATAAGGGATTTTTGAAATACGCCTAAAAATGAATCTTGCATTTCATTAACCTTTGGGAACAGTTTTATGAGGAAATTATAATTTAAAAACATCTAGGAAAGATCTAAAGAAAACCAAAGTCAAACACTATATAACTGTTACATCAGACTTGCTGATGAGCAGGAGACAGAACCAGTTCCAAATGACATTCAAGATAAACTGTTAGTTTAGTAGCACAGTAAATTTCCAACTAAAAAACCTCAGTTACCAACAGCTGCAATGAGACATTTTATACCTACAGGGCTTAAGAGTCAAATTAATCTTATTCCAGGACAGAGTCACACAGTCAATGACACCATGTAAGCACAGTTAATACCAAAATCTGGGCTCAGGGGTCTCAGCACATTCCTGAGAGGCAGCAGTTTGGCACCAGTTTGGAGTTTAAATGCAAGCTCCTATTAAATCACTCCAGCAGCATTACCTGTCCCATGCCTGAGCTTTAGGACATCACTATTAGCAGAATCCAAATTTTCAGAAACCTCTTGGAGGACTACCCCTTATCAATATAAATTACAACTGCCATCTGCAAGGACTGTAGTTTGGATCTAAATTCAAGTTAGCCAGTATCAAGCAGCCTAAATTCAACATTCCCTCCACAGCAGAACAGTATTTGATCCTCTGAACTCATGCCTACTTGTCAAAGGAAAATTTAATGCACAATAAGCTAAGGTGGAAATTAAATTTGTAGCCTGTTGTGTCTATTGGACACCAAATCACTGGCCTCCAGTGCTGAAACCCACTGCTCCAGTCAGGCTTCCTACCAATAATTGTTAGGTTTCCTATCACTCCCTTGAGAGAGAATACCACTCACAATCTGGGAAGAGCATAAACTCTCCTTACGTTCATAAACGTTACTTTTCCTCACATATGACTTGACAAAGGATGAGAAGTGAATTTCATTTCTCTCGCTATTGATTCCTTCAGATCTTTAATAAAGAACACTAACTGTAAGACCCAGTAGCGAAAGACATTAAAGAAAAAAAAAAGTGAAATTTGCTGTGTGAATAACGCCCCTCTTAAACACAGCTTGAAAATCACACAAGTACTTTCTACACATTACTGAACAATATAGGACATGACAATAATTTTTGACAGAATCATCCTTTTCCTCTTAGACACTGATTAAAAGTCAATTCAGGACTGATCATCATCAAGATTCATTGTCTTCTGAAGGATACCCAGAGACCTACCTATTCAGAGAGCTGATTTTCTCACCTTATAAAGGAGTGTGAAGGAACTGTAATTATCACACATATTTAATGTCCTTTCAGCCCATAAAAACACAAAGCACTCGGACGAAAGTGGCAGACAGATGTTTTTGTTGTCACAGTACCCGGTATAAAGTTACTCTTACTTGTATAGCACCTTCTGCAATTCTGGCTCACTAATACCTCTGTCTTTTCTCTCCTTCATGCAGGGATCGTCAGTGGAAATTTATTGTCTGCAGGATGACAGACTATGACTGCCCATTTCAAAACGTTTAAAAAGATTGAGCATCCTCCACTTGGAAAGCTTGGGGATAGACAGGTGGGATGAGGATTAGTGATTACAGGAGAAGGTCAGTTAGGGCTCACAAAAAAGTACCAAGACTCATCAGCTGTCTGCTGAAGATACAATTCTTCCCCTCTGGAGCTAATACATAAATTGCCAGCCCACATGCTTACAACAGTGAATTCAGAGGATTCTTTCAAGCTGCACTGACAGTGGTATCCCCCAATTAAATTTGCTTATGACATACATGTTTATGATACACAAACCTATGGCATATGCACAGTTACCTGTCTTATATATACATATAGCCATTCTAAACACGTACAACTTCCTTTCACATAACAGCTCTATATAAATGGCTTCCCAGCACAGTCACTCCAAATGAGGTGGAAACATACTATACACTTCTCAACATACACTAGACTTTCCTGACTTCTACTTTGTACTTGGAATGAATCCAGCGATCCCTACCAGCTTCTCAGAGTTCAGGAGCTGGAAGTGTGCAGAAAATGGCATCGGGAGGTCTCTGATGGGCTGCATCTGGCGTTACCTGTTACAGCCCTCAGCATAACTCCACTGCAACAAAGGTCTGCCCACACAGGCGAATTCTGAGTATTTACAAGAGGAAGATATCAATATCTGATAAAAATGAGAGTAGATCCATCAATAAAAACAGAAATCCAACCCAGCTTTACTGAGAGTCTCTTGTATATTGCATTAAAAATCTCCAATGACAAGACTAACCAACAGATCTTCTCTGGGCAAACCCAGGAATAGGTCAGGCCACTCACTCTCAGTAAATATGGATACCTCATTCTTCAGGAGTCTGCTTTTCAGGTGGATTGCGTTTCCACTATGGGTGCCTGTACAACATCCATCTGCCCCTAGTAATACATTCTTGGCTTAGAATAGACAAATAAACCTAGTGACTTAGGTGACCTTACTTCCTCCAACTTGCAAATCCTAATCCCTGTAAAGTATAAACCAACCATGTTTCAAGACTGCACAGCACTTGTGCAGCTGTAATCCAACAAGAAAGACTATTGACCTGTTTCAGGAAGATCTGAGGTAGGATTTTCACCCTTGAACAAGCTAGAATTTAGGGTTCAGTTTCTTAGTTGATGATTTCAATGGTGAATTTAGCAGTGATTTTGGTGCTGGCTCAAAGGTCCATGATGACTCCATGTGCCAATTTAAGGTTGCAAAGCTTCATAGGAAACAGTGGTGTCAGCCAGTGAGTTTCCATATTCCAAGCATTTTTAGCATGTTTACCCTCAAGCATGAGCATTAAAACTACACTTGTCCAATAAAGGAATGATAGGTTTTGCATTGCAGTAACCTTGTTCTTTATTGATTTTATTTACACCAGCTAATTAATTTGCACACAAACAAACCCTCTGTCACTCTCAGAGACCATGAAGGTGATTAGGGAGTTCTGTGAGAGACAGTTGCTGAGATATGTAGGTAACAATGAGAGAGAGAATTTGATAAGCTTGGGGAAGCTGGAGAAGCTTGTTCACTGACACTGCTAGGCAGGCATAGGAAGCCAAAGGAATTCCAAACAGCAGAGCACCAGAAAAGAAACCACTTCTGCCAGGGCATCAGTGGAAAAGGCTGGGCACTAAAATTAGGCACAAGAGGATCATCCCTGAGAACACCTGCTCTAGAAGGAAACCCATCTCCCACACAACTTTATCTTGACTACTTAGGCTGCTCTTCATTCTGTGTGCACACCATGGGCTTACAAAGGCCTCTGAGGGGACAGTACAATATCATCTTAACCTGGTTTAAATTCACAGAGCCACAGAAAAGAGCAGTTCTGGACTCTTGTCCTCAAGCTGCAGTGTCATACTGTCCCATATCATAGAATCATAGAATCATTAAGGTTGGAAAAGACCTCCAAGATGATTGAGTCCAACCTGTGACAGAATACTGTCATGGGAACTAGAGCATAGCACTAAGTGCCATGTCCAGTCATTTCTTGAACATCTCCAGGGATGATGCCTCCACCATCTCTCTCTGGGCAGCCCATTCCAGTGTCTAATCACCTTTTCAGTGAAAAAACTCTTGCTGCTGTCCAACTTAAACCTCCCCTGGCACAGCTCCAGGACATTTCCTCTTGTCCTGTCACTGGTTGCATGGGAGAAGAGCCTCACCCTCACCTGGCTACAGCCTCCTTTCAGGGAGTTGTAGAGAGTGATTAGGTCACTCCTTGTGCCTCCTCTTCTCCAGGCTAAACAACGCCAATTCTCTCAGTTGCTCCTCCTAGGACTTATGCTCCAGACCCTTCACCAGCTCCACTGCCCTTCTCTGGACTGAATCCAGCATCTCAACATCTTCTCGTGAGGAGGCCATAACTGGGCACAGAATCTGAGGTGCAACTTCACCAGTGCCAAGTACTGAGTGACAGTCGCTTCCCTAGTACTTCTCCACACAATATTTTTTACACACGCCAGAAATGCCATTGGTCTTTTTAGCCACCTGGGCACACTGCTGGCTCATGGCTCCTTTCTCCCTCATCCCTGTCCCAGTCCCTTGTTTCCACCCATGCTCTATTCCCAGCTCCACCCTATCAGTGCCTCTGTGTAGAATACATTTCACAGGACTCCTCTTCAGAAAGTTAAGTAATTCTCAGATGAGGAAAGGCATGGTTGGGAAACAGAATGTATCTTGGGGGAAGGCAGAAATGGGATGTGGACCAAAAAAACCCCCAAAAAGCAGAACAGAGGCAGAGAAAGAGTGGTTCCTGTGAAGTCCTAGGACAGCTAGTTAGCAAAACTAGGAACTGAACTTAGCTTTTATCTAAGTTTTTATCTAAGTTGCAGTATCCACTTCTAATGTTGAGGTAACCCTTCTGTATGGGAAAACATTGCTCCAAAGTTGATAAGGCTCCAGCCCAAATTCCTCAGCACAGAGTGAGGTGATGATGAGCCTGTCTCACAAAAGTCTGCCAGCTTCAAAACTTCATCAAGTTTGCTTTAACTTTCCTAAAGCCATTCTGAAAAAGTGAGCCTTTCAACCTGCTTAGGACACCTTACCAAACCTGAGCGACCTTTCACTCTTTCTGACACAAACCAGATGCCATTGCAGGGAAATGAAGAGTTGTGCCCAGTCAGACCAAGCACAGCTGAGCACAGATGCCCAGTGCAGGGAGCCCACCGCCCTTCATTCTCATGTGGTCTATGGCACAGAAGCACCACACCTGCACTTGTATTGTATGGAGTGAAAGTCATCCCTGACCTGAGAGTAAACACAAAGCCTAACATTTTAAATAAACCCTTATTCTTTAATAAATAAGACATCAGGAAATAAAGTTTTATTTATTTAATAAATAACAACAGTATGGATTGAATTCAAACATCTGAGAGAGAAACATTCCTTTGTAAATGCTGAGCATTGCCCCAGCCATGCTACGAGGGCTGCAGATGGCACACTGTCAGCACTGTCAGCAATTTTTTTTAGATAAACTAGGGCAGAGTAATCTTTTCATTCACAAAGGGAAATGCAGAAAACTTCAAAAAACAGGAGGACCTTTTGAGCTTTTCTAAATGGAAATAAAAAAGGTGACATGGGGTGGCCTGGCTGTGGAAGAGTAACACCAACGGGCACCAAACTCCCTTTGTGGGTCTCCTTTAACCTGAAACTCAGCAAAGACAGATGCTAAGACAAACCCACATCCTCCATTTGATGCACTTGACTTGAAGAGAGGTTTGAATACCGGAACAGCGTAAGTAATTGGGGGAAAACAGACAGTCAAAGAGAAGGACTTGACGGCTCTTCTTCCTAAATCTCAAGATTAACTTAAAAACCATGGGACTTCTGTTAAAAAAAAAAAAAAAGGGAAAAAAAAAAAGTGAGCTCTATTTTTTAACGTATTCTGATTTTTCAGTTCACAGAGTATATAAGCACTTACAATATTTTTCACTTTCAGTAATTTTCAAGTGTTTCAAACAGTATTTCCAATTACTTCTCAACAATGCTGAGCCTAGAAATGTGTTTTTTAAGTGAAGGCTGAGATTCTTGTTTAATCACTTGAGAATGAGAGCTAGGACATCAGCACTTTTTTTATATTTTAGCTCTTATTTTACAAGACATCAAATACTACGAAACTCATGATAAATATGCCAGACTTGGCAACACAGCACTGATGAAAAAAGAAACAGCAAACCTGTAGCCATGTTGAAATAAGGCTTCTTTCCTGTAAGATCAAGAGAGACCTTTCAACCTCTTCCAGACCAGTATTAAGGATTTTGTAATATGAGATAAACCTGGCAGAGACTCATGGCATCACCTAAGCAGAGAGATGCCAACATAGCTGAAGGGAAACCAGTCTGTGGGTGAACCAGAAGATCTGGCAGAAGACCAGTTGGCTCTTTGGAAAACTTACTTAGACTTGACCCTTGACTCACAGCCATTGAATTTTTTCTGTTTTAAAACTTGATTTCAGGTCCACGTTTATTGCATTAGCAACATGTTACCATACTGGCCTGCATCTTTAAGGCTACAGTACTGCTTGCAATCAGAGAGTATGAGCATCACTGGTAGTGGCACTTTGTGCCAGAGTTGTTGGCGTGAACCGTAGGCAGGAGGAGTTCTGCTAATAACACATTATCAAACATAAAACAGTGCTCGTGCTTAGATTTACTTTTCAAGACAGAGTAGTTACACACGGGACTGCTACTTCATTTCTCACATTTCAGGGTTCTGGTATGTATGCAGTTGATGCCCTGAATAGTAATCCGGACCCATGGTTTGAGAAGTTTAGAAAAGGCACAGGACTGCCCACATGCTGAAAATAAAAGACTTAAACAAGTGCCTGTGGGTCAGAGCCAACTGGCTTGCCTTTGTCTTTCTGAGCTCCATGCCTGAACAGCATGGATTTCAGACTTATGCAGCTTGTGAACCTTGGGCAAAATCAATGGAGTTCAGCCTTAAGCGAGAGTCATGCATCTAAATACATTTCAGGACCTCAGCTGGTATGTCTCTGCAAGGAATACTGGATAAACTGGATCTCAAGTTAGAGGGAATCAGTGAAAGAGTGTGTCAATATACACATGAATGGCCAAGGCAGCACATATTCTGCATGTACTTTCTTAAGACATAAAAGCCCTGAATTGGTCAGGCCCTTGGACTGGATGGTCACTGTAGGTCACTTCCAATTGAAACAGTGTATTGCCTTCTATCCTACTGGCAAAATCTGACTTAACCTCATGAAGACCAGGACTCACTTTGCCTTAGGTTTTCCTTAAATTATTTAAGAAGAGTAAAAGAAGTTTTGCTAAGCTTAGCATTAAAGCCTTGTCATAAGATAAATCCCACTACGTAAAAAAAAGTCACACCTACATTTTTGTAGAATGTGAGTTTTAGTTTACATACAGGATCAAATTCTCCAGGTCTTGCCTGAACCAGACAAATCGCTGAATGTGATCCCAAAGGGATCATCCCAAATCATGGAGAACACAGAAGACACTGGTGCAGAAGAGATTATTCTATCTCAGAGAAAAATGAGGGAAATGACAAGAACCAGAGTGAAAATAGTGAAAGAGACATGAAGCCACCTGAAGAATATGCCATTATGTAATTTCTTAAAATAAATGCATGCTCCTCTATCTTAGGAGATGAGATGACTAGGATAATTTAATACCAGCAAACAATTTGGAGAAAGCTCCCCAAATAACTTTGAAAAGGAAAAAGCCAGCACAGTACATCAAATACCATCCTTGAAAGGCAGAGGAGTTGCCAATTGAAGCAGAACCAACTGATAATGTTGAGATAATTCTTTAAATCTGTGTTTGGAGCTCTTAACCCTGGACCAAAGAAAACAGAGAGATGAGAACTGAAGGAATAAGCTAACAATGAAGTATAAGTGGAAGGAGGAGGTATGATCACAGATTAAGAAAGTGGCAAGAAAAGAACAAAAGCAAATAAATCCTCAACAAACTAATGAAAATGGGCCTTTGGCACAACATGTGGCCTCTGAACTGAAACTCTAGTTTTCCATGGTTGTGTGAGGCTGTGTATAAGGTTTTGCTTCAGTTAATATAAACACATTGCTCAAACTACATTAAAGGTTGAAGTTACTTAAGACTCTGGCTTGGGTTCAGACCCATGTTAAAGTGAACATGCTTTGACTTGGAAATGGATATATTCATCAGCAAAAGAAGATCCTGCTAGAATAAATAAAGTCTGACCATGGTCTTACATGGAAAGTAAGATGTAATAATAATTCCTCCTTTATTTATCTTTATTTTACTTATTCAGAGTGAATTTGACACTGATGGAGAATTTGAGGTGGCCTTGAAGAAACTCTTACCCCTATAACAAAGCACTTTTCTGTTACATATTTCTGACTTCCCCTGGGTCCTAAGGGATCTCCTTGGGGTCTAGGAGAACTGCTGAGTGTCTGTGGCTTACTCAGCAACAGCTGTATTGCTGAGGCAAGCAACAAAGGACATAAATAACTCCAGCCACCACCACTTCTCTGCTAGAAACTGATTTGTGACCATAAAAGTAATTCAAGATTGGCAATGAAATAGTTATTAAATTGTAACAGACTTGCACATGTTACACTGAACTGTAGCATCAACAAGAAGAATTTTTCCCCAAGGATTTTATTTGCTGCATGTGCTGCACTGGGTTGGAAAAAGTCACCTACTCCAATATATTTAATTACAATTCAGAGAGAACTAGATGAGACAAGACTGATGCAAACATTCTTCTGTACCGCTAGGAAAAGCTAAACCTGAACATTTTCAGCATCAAAACCTGCAGTTTGCTCTTTGGCTGGTCCAACATTACCTGCTTTCCAGGTGCCCCGACACCTGCCTTTGCTGCAGATGGGAACTACAGCACACACATCACAGACTCTGCACTTAACATTGCAGCACAGCAAACCCTGAACTTACAGCCCAATAACCTGAACTATCATTTGCAGTTACTTTCTTCATTATTTAACAAAGCAGACAAGAGGAAAAGGGCTCTGAGTAATCAAGTGCTGTTTGGCAGGCACAGTAAATACATAGATCTCCATTACATTAATTTGAAATGGTGACTGAGAACACTTTGATGCTCAGCACCCACTTCATACACACACAGCATAGCGCCAGGATCATCAGCAAGAAATGTATGTCGTGGCTTCAGGTCATTACTTTCCTCTGTTAAACCAAAGCAGCCTCCTGGTACTTTGTCTGGTACAAATGGACTGAATTCCTCAGCAACAGGGGAACATCTCCTGCTTGGTGTGAACTGAGCACGTGGCCACACTGCTTGCTCAAGGCTTAGGTATGTCACTGCCACTATTCCATCCAGCCTCTGTGCTCTGCCCAAACTCAATGGAATGAGTTTCACCAGGATCCTGTCAAGCCCCGCAAGATGTCCATTTCACCCTCTATCCCCTGCACCATAGTAACAACTAAAAAGACTAAACATTATTAACATAAAAGCATTAGCATCAACAGTGAAATCTCCTAATTTATACTTATGCCTGGTGTTACTCCATCCCAGGTGCAGAATCCAGCACTTCAACTTCCTAAATTTCATCCCATTAATCACAGCCCAATGCTCCAGTCTATCTAGATCCCTCTGCAAGGTCTCTTGTCCCTGAAGAGAGTCAACAGCACCTCCCAGTTTGGTATTGCTAGTGAACTTGCTAATTGTACATTTAACTCCTGCATCCAGATCATTGATAAATATATTGAACAGCACTGACCCCAGGACTGAACCCTGAGGAACACTGCTGGTGTCTGGTTGCCAGCCAGATGTAGCCCAATTCACTACAACACCTCGAGCTCTGTCCTTCAGCCAGTTCATCACCCAGCACACCACAAACCCATTCATCCCACAGCTGGGCAACTTGCCCAAAAGGATGTTGTGGAGGGCAGTACCAAAAGCCTTACTAAAACCCAGAAAAATACACCTACCACCTTCCCTTCACTCACCATGCAGGTGATCTTTTCATAGAGGGATATATATCAACTTACTTAAACAGTGCATGCGTGCACTTGTTCTCCATTTGTTGTGCCTGTTGATCTCATAATTTGAGTTAGATTTAAACAACTCTGTGAAGTCAGATACAATCACTTGTACCACAACACTCAAATTCTATACATATTCAATAAAGTTAATAACATATTTCCATAATGTGCTGTATGAACACTTGGAAAGATAATGAGCTGTTGTTACACTTTTGTGAGCTGAAAGTTTACAGTGTGAATGCATTAATGAATTAAGCCTTTTGATCAAGCAAAAAGAAAGAAAGGTATGTATTATTCTTCTGCTTGATCTATTTAAAAATTGATTCAGCCTTCAGTCTGTTGCTTGGAAGACCATACCAAATAAACAAAGAGGGTGATGATGCAGTTACTTAAGGGGGTAATGAGCAGAACTAAATATCAAAATATAAATGTTTCCACAGAGCCAAACACCCTTGGTAAAAAGGATGAGCCATGCAAGACACACCTGAATTCCCATGCTGGAATTCTCCTTTGTCTCCTTTTGTCAACAAGGGTCTTAGCCATAACAGAGAGCAGACTGCATTGTGGTGCTGACACACTGGAGCATCTTGAAATGAACTTGTTACAGTAGTCTAATTCCAGTTGTCCAGAGCATGGCACTAAGGACTTGATCATGTTTCTCTTGTTAATTAAAAACTACAAAAACCAGCTAGTGCTTCAGAGAAAGCTGTCATCAGAAAACAGACTATATTCTACTGTTGGGTCTCCCTTTCTGTTGAGACCTAGATCTTCCTGATACAAAACCTACTGCTGTTTGACACTCTTCTAGAGGAGAAGGAATTAGCCCATTCTGTCTTGATCAGGTACATTTCTGTATCCCAGCTAGTTTGCTCAGCATTTACTTGGGTGTTGATAGGTGCTCTACAGTGCATCGTGCAGGGTACAATGCAGACAAACCCCCAGTGCTCTTCACTCCTCATCCCTCATGTGATTCTGTACTTTCCTGATTTCTGCATGGACAGTGAAAAAGACTGTTAGAAACTGAGATCAAGAGGGGATGGGAAAGGATAAGAAGGTGACATCTGCCTCATCATAAGCATCAGCTTGGTGCAATGGACATGGTCCCCCATTCAGCCATATATTTGAAAGCCAGAGCCAGCCTGAAATAGCATAAGCCCTCACAGGGAGAAGTTCGGATCAAGTATATACTCTAAACCCATGTGCAGCCAACCTGACAGTAAGAAGAGAGTTGTTGTTTTCTTTAAATGATGTATGAGCACACTGATGATGTAGGAACACTCCAATTAAAAACAAATCAAGAGGGAATATTCATCATGAGGCTTTGCTAGAGAAGCAGTTAATTGTCTGAAATCTAAAAAACTAAAGAGTGCATGTGTGGGCACAGGATAATAAACCTGAAGATAATTCCAAAAAATAATTACAACCACCTTTTCCCTAGGGAGCTGTCGGGCTGAAAGTACAGTACAGAAACACCTCTGTCATCTACCAGGCTTCAGCTAGGCAATGGCCTTTACCTGATTCTTGCTAACTGCTTCAGCTTAGGGAACAAATCCATTATTCTGTTTAGAGCATCATGCTCCAACAAGCTGTTCAAGCTGCAATTTGCATCTTGAATGCTGTGCAAGGCAAAAGAAAAATCTGAGTCATGCCAGAGAATGTTTCACAGCAAAAAGAAAGAGGGGAAAGAATGGGTGTAAGAAAGAAACCTTCATAAAATAAGAGAAACTGGGGGAAAAAGCATCCACAGCAGGACTGAGATGTAATTAGCCCCATGAAAAACCGTAAGTCACCATGAACAGTTCCTCTGTGAATAGTCTTTATGGAAAGAATGCCCAGTGGTTAAAGTGCTAGCCAGGAACTTGAGAAGCTCCTGCTTGCCCATCCACCTTTCACGTGAGGAGAACAGGATCACTTATGTCACTTATGCTCCCACGCATAAGTGACATTGCCACATTGTAGAATAGGACTAAAGGTCATTCTATAAACTTTAAGCAGGATGACATTCCTAAAATCCACACACAGAGATGGTAACACACATTTTCAAAGCAATACTTTCATTGTGCCTGGGCAGCTAATTAATCTAAGCACATACTTCAGCTAACCAGCTTGCCTGATTCCAGCATAGCTCAGTTAACACTAACACTGTGCCTTGTTTCATGTGCAACTCGGACATTTGAAACATGCCCTGTGTCTCTCTCTGAATCTCATCTCTCTTTCCATGAATCAGGGATAGAAATCATCACTGGCATCATGCACAAATAAATGTAATGACAACAGTGAGGTGTCATATTATGACGAGGAGAAGGCTGGGAGACACTTCTAAATATGACAGATCAGATGAATCTCAGTGTGATAGTGCTGGCTCCACACTCTGGCATTGTGTGCTTGCCTAGGGTGCTGATACCAAGGGCATCCTGCCTGGCTCCTCAGGGCTCTGCACAGATCCCTCCAGAGCCAGCCCAGCAGCGTGGCAGCTTCCCAACTAGCACAGCCACCACAATGCACCAAACAGTGCTAAGTTCCCTGTTCAGGTGACCATTTCTTACCTATCAAAGATGGATTTGTCTTCCGGGAGTGAAAGCGCATTACAGCTCATGTGGCCAGCACACCTACCATGACTTTTGCTGCCAGGTCAGATACCTGGCAGATGGTATCAATGAGCCAGTTGTGAAAAGGACTTGGCTGTCTACACTCTTCTGGAAACTTGCTGAAGACATAAGCTGCACTGGTGGTCTAGGCAAGCACCATCTTATTCAGTCATTCCAGTTATAAATTTTCTAGAAAGGCTAGGATCTTTCAGGACAGAGCTGTGGAGCTACTCTGCTGCCCCTAAGTTACTAGGGCTGCACTTTTCACCCATGGAATACCGACTGCTGAAGTACTGCAGGCAACACACATGGTACAAAGGACACCTTCCCCAGCTACCACTGCACCCCTCCACTGCTGCAAGAAGGGAAAATGTTCTTGAAGGATCAAAGTGTGACTTGGATTAAAATGCTTTATAGACACTGATCTAGGGAGCTGCCAGACATATCACCCGTGACCAGATTTACAAGAGCACTAAGACCCCAAAGACAAAGAAAGCAGCTTGACAATTCACATTTTCAACAGTAAAAAGCAATTTGCTTTAACAAAGATTAAGTTTTTCATGTGGAGGAGAGGGGCTTCAGCAAAATGAGCAATGCAGGCCAGAAGTGGAAAACTGGAAGGCAAATTCTTACTAAATCAGGCAGTGCAGGGCCATAAACTGGTTCTTAATCCTAACCAATGCTGTCTGGTGCACAGCCTGAACCAGACCACTAGTCCTGGGAACAGCTGTAAAATTGGGTCCTGCAGGTGAAGATGCCTGAGAACCCTCTTGGGTTTTAATGTTGGAGCCAACAGCAACTAAACATCTGAGTTTGTGTCCAGCAACAGAAATTAGTCTGGATTTTCATGGAAAGTTCATACCTACAGAAATCAGGTGTCTGACTGAAACAGCTGCTTGATGGGGTTTGAAGGGATGTGCCAAAGCTCTTAACTGGGCTCTTGGGCTTCTCTGTGGTTCTTTTAACACAGAGTGCAATTGTACGTGCATTTCCTATAGCAGCCCAAACAAAAGAGACTGGACTCTGGGCTCTGAGCTCTTGATACTGTTGATTTAAAGAACATCAGTCTGGAAAGTCCCAAGTCAGACACTGAAGGTCAAGGCTAGATGTAACTTGAAGATGTTGACGTAAAGCTGCTTGATACAGTAGCCAAGAAAATGTGAACCCTTTTTTAGCTCCCTGTTCTCAAAACTTGCCTGCATAGATAGCTAGTGACAAATGGGCATAGTCACTGTTCTAGTTAGCACAGCTGCTCACAGAGCTTAAAGAAACTTCTGAGTGTGGAGTGCCGTGACCTAAGACCCATGTGCTGGGAATGCACTGGCTAGTGGATTAGGCTAAATGTTCACAAACCAAGTCATAGTGCTCCATAGCTAATGACTAATGTCATTAAATCATATTCTTCTATGGAGGAGGCTGCTACGTTTTTCTAAGGAGGTTTTTCTACTTTTAAACCGCAGATTGATTTAAAAGGGGTAACTTGATAATGACAATAATAAAGGCATGAGAACACGGTAAAGGCACTGCATTTTTATAAGGCCAAACTATAAAGCTATTTATAACAGTCAGTACCCTTATAATCTCCAAAACACAACCACAAACAACCATGAAATTAATATGCTTAGCCAACTGCTGGGCTTAATCCCATGCAAGGTGAAATCAATGGAGGGACATCAGGGACACTGGACTGTGTCCAGAAGTGAGCAAATGAAAAGCACAGGACAGAGTGGTGATCCAGACAGCCTTCATACAGTAGGCTAAGCACATCAGACACTGGCAGACCTTGCACAGGAATTCTTGGTAAATCCTCGGTAAGGCAGAAATTGCCTCATTTTTGAGCTATTCTGCACATTTTTCAATGCCAAATCTAAGGTCCCAAAACCATAACTAAGGCTTTCCACAGGGCTTAGTGGGATTACTGTGAGTCAGGTTTAGTATAGCATCATTCCCTTCTTTGAGAATCCTGTTAAATTTTTTCCACTCTCTCACCACTGTGTTTCCAGTAAAGATGGGTTAGGCACAGACTAAAGGAAGCAAAATCCAGAATCTCAGTTGCCTGGCAGTAAAACTTATGGATAGCTTCTGCAAACAGCTTAGATGTTTTGACTGCTTGAGTTCTGAAGGGCTGTACTTTGGCTGTTTCAAACAGGACCAAACAAGAGAAAACTTTCACAATTCTTTGTTTGTCACTGATTCTCAGCAGAGTATGTCTTCTGAGACATCTCTGCTTCCACAGACATTTTCAGTAGGTGTTGCATAAAGAACATCTACCTCTGGATCTCCTAAGGATGTCCAAAATACTTTTATCTCTCTCTCTCTGCCTTGGTCCTTGTGTGTACTCCCCACTTGTGACTAGCTGGGAGAAACTCCTCCTGCATATCCACATGCTCGACGTGCTCTTCTCCTGACTCTTTCCTGGATAATAAAGACTATCCCAGCTTGACAAACCAACTCTCAAGGAATCCAGCAGGCTTTAGATCTGTGTCCACATGGGGACAGAACATGAAGCTGATAGTTTAAGGGAGTTGCCATGATTGTGACACATGCATGGAGCATAAGATGAGTTCTTGCTTGACTTAGAGAGGCAGTGGGATGATGCACTCGCAGACACACATTGAGAGCAAGACCTCCTGCTCACTGTGACTTCAGCATCAGAGCACCACTGATTCTTTCACTCTTTGTCTGTCTTCCTCTAATAGATAAGTAACACCCAGGTAGACAATACAAGACACTCGTTGCACAGGGAGAAGCCAAGCGACACGAAAATCTGTTAAAGGATGCTGATTTAATGAATACAATAATGATAAATATTATGTGCACAGAGGGAAATGGCCCAGCATAGTGGTGGAGTGCTGTGCAGATACAAAACAATGTGGTTACCAACTGGGAAATGTGGGAAATATATTAGCTCTAAGAGTTATATGCCTTCTGACATTATCTTAACATAAACTATTAATTTTCTATTCTTTCCCTCTAACCTGGTTAATAAGGCTAATAAAATATTTATTAGGTAACATAAAATATGCACAACACCACCTTTAACTATGTGTTTGTCAGAGAAAACACACATTAAAAAAAAAGAAACAGCTTATAAAACTTTGCTAAAATACATTCATCTGGCCTCAAGCAACGCCTATTGCTACACATATGTATTTCCCCCAAGAAAGTGCAACTAGTTATTCAATATTCTTGTTAATGATAACTACAGTAAAGCCCCAGTAAACCTGGAGAAATCTCTTTCTTTTTTAAAGATCAGGTTAAGTTTACTAGATACAACAGTATGCTGAGTGTAAATGGAGTGAAACCTGTAGAAGATGTAAGACATCTGCCAGAATTTATGGTGTGCACAAACTGAGTAAACTGTTGGTCTTGAACAATTATAAATGTTCTTTTTTTGATGATTGGAACTAGATGCATGAGCTCTATTTTTACACAGATTCACTGAAGGAGAAAAGCTGTTGATTATCAGCTGATGTGCACACTCATCAGGGACTAAGTGCAGTCAGGGCACATTTCCCCAGTCTGCAGTCAGTGCTTAACAAGTTCCTAGGTAAGGAGAAGTCTGTAGTAGAGACAATGAAGACAGACAGCTCTTCCTTTGGGAAGCACCAAATCAACACAGCCTCTCCTATAATAAATTGCTCCTAGACAAGAAGCTCAGGCACTGTAACTTGAACAGACACCAAGTAAGGATTCAGACACAGACCACGGCTCGTGGGACCATGCCACAAGACATGGAGTCAACCACCCTCCCTCCTCTCCTCAGAGTAAAAGTATTTCCAGCACCCAGCCAAGGTGGTGCAGAAGTGAACTAAGGATGAGACAGAGGAGGCGGGGGAAATATTTTAGCCTTCACCTGAAACACACTGGAAAGTGCCCTCACTGAAGCACTTCCTCTTGAATCTCTAAATAGGCTCCAAGCCTTGATTCCCTGGCTTCAATTTGCATGTTTTCTTCATTATAGTCAGACTGACAATGCAGGGGGAAATGGCAGAGGCATTTGTTTACACTGTACATGGACTCCCTGCTCACCTGTTACACGATTAGGGAGTTACATAAATGGCCCAAGATGTCACATTCCTCACCCGGGCACTGACCCTTGAAATAAACCAGGCAACGTGACTCTGAGTAGCTGGATGGTCTATTTGAGAGAGGATTTGCTGAGCAGGGCTGCAGTATACAATGTTCTTTCCATCTTCATGACTGCGTTCATCATTTGCAGACAGAAATTCAGACAGCGATGATGCTGAGAGTTTCCATGTTCCGTTCCAAAACTGGATGCACATCAATGGGATACCAGTAATGTTTCCCTCACCTTCCTTTTTCCAAGTAAAAGGAAAAAGGGCAATCAATCACAAGTGCACCAGCTTGGTTCCTTGTTTAAAAACAAGTAGATGATGCGTAAGATTTTGCGTAAGATTTTCTCTCCCATCCCTCTCTTCACACTTGCTCTCTGTTCCAGAGCCCACAGAAATCTGTGAAAACTTTTAACCCAGATTTCAAAGGCCTCTACAATCAGCCCTTTTTCATCTACCCCTTTCAAACATGCCCAGCATTTTATGCAGCACAGTGTATTCAATGAATCTGGTGTCATTCACCTACAGACCGAAGAGCATTTCCCAGTCATTAACAACACATTGTAACAGAAACAAATATTCAATGGCTGACTCCATGGCTCCTGAAAATGAATCTAAGTGAGGGGAAAGGATTTATTCAGAATCATACTGAGTTAGTACCATGACTGCAAAAGGAATCCTGCTCTCTCTACCCTAAGGAAAGTTTCCTCTCCTTGCATATTGAAGTAACTTTGAAAAGACTGTGAAGGCAACAGGTAATGAACACCATCCCCGCTTCTCATGGCACCTCCCTGAGGGTGCTTCTCACACATTGCCCTCTAACACACTATCAGAGCATGTTGTCCAAGACTCAGAAAGGGCAAAGCACCTGAGCAAGGCTGATGGTAATGCCAGTAGGCCATCCAGTGATGCCCCAAGGGATACTTGCCTCCCTGCTATAGGTCGTTCAAGCATAATTATCCATTAATTCACACAACCAGGAACAGCACTTGTTTAGAGATTATATATTCCACAAACTCATGCCCTGTTATCCTGTGCACTACAGGCTTGCAGATCTCCACAAGCAGAACTCAGTCACTTGGTTTTGGCCACCAAAGAAGAAAGCTTTTCTTCCTTTTTTTTTGTCATTTTCAACAAATATAAAGAAATTATTACAAATGTATATGGAAGTGAAAGCTAATGTACATTGTTACTAATCCTTATTAGGATAAAACCCCCTGATATCTCCTAACCAATGATAAAGCTCCGATCTGCAATTACAATTTATTCCCTGTCTCTACTGAAGGTGAGTTCATAAAAAATGAAATCTCATTACTCATCGATTTGCAATGTGCTCCAGTTCTCATGAGATATTGGATCTAACTGGTCTAGTATATTATTTCCCAGAAAAGGAGTGACAGAAAGGGAAGGGCAGGTATTGGGTTATCTGGGGGGGACCTCTTAGAGAAGCTATGCGACATGATATCTTGCAGCTGTTTCAATGGATGGTCTCTCTTGCACTTCTCAAAGACAAATGATACACCAAACAGTCAAACTGCTGCTCACTCTATTTTAGTTTACAGGAAGTCTGGGATTTAGGGAAAGGCAGCACATGAGGGATTTGAAGTTGGCTGCAACCCCTGAACTTAAATTTAAGTTCCAAGCCCATCTAGAACCCAATGCAAAGCTCTGGGAAAATGCAGCTCTCATTCTGAAAAAGCTAACAGGGCTAAATGGTTGTACCTGAGTCTCTACCTATCTGCATTTGTTCATTTGTGAACGCTATGAGCTCTCTAGCACAGGAACTACATTTTCAACATTCTTGTCTTTCATTATTTACTTGTGCCTCGTCCAATCCATGACCAATTCCTCCTGAGGCTGCAAAGGGTGACCTCAGTCCATTTAGAAACAACCAGCATATATTTCAGCTTAACACATTTGGTAGCATCGTATTCAGTTTGAAGGATTATTTATCTCCAAAATGTAACATTTAACGTTGATACTTGTTTCTTGAGAAGTTGCAAGAATAAAAGGTATGTAGGAAATAATATGTAAACTCAATGTAAACTCCTATAAACTCAACTGCTTCACCTTATCACACATTCCCAGCCCATGAGGCTTTTGGATGGAATAAATCAGTGCTCCCTAATTTTCACAGGCCTGAATAAAATAAGTAAGTAAAATGATATTAACTTAAAATAAATCCACTGTTCGGGTGAAAAACATAACAATTCTTCCTGCTTTCCTTAGCTCTGAAAGACAAAAACTGGCTCTCAACTGAACCTGAGCTCACAGATCAGGAGATTGGCTGACAATAACAGTACAGCTATCTGGTTTAGTTAACAACAGCCAGAGCAGATCATGCAGCTGGCAACAGGAAGAATCATTTTCTTCTTATCATGTATCCCTTTTTAAATCTAATCACCTACAGAGCAGTTTACCTACTTCTTTCAGATCAAAGTAGCTTTATTAAATAAAGCTGACACCTTACAAGGTAAAAGTTTCCAGTGTTGTTCTTAAATGAAACTATATCTGTAATAGATTAGCTGCACATTTAGGTTTTAAAGACAGGGAACCAATACCAGAGCCAATGTCAAGGCAGTCTTTTAAAGAATATGTGTTGGCATGCAAACACACACACTCCACATGCTGCCACCAGAAACATTTTCCTTCGAAATAAAAAGAAAAGAGAACAGGAAACGCAAGATTCTTAGACTGCAGAAATTACAAGATACTTTGGATCTGTTATTTCTTTCCTGAACCTTGCAGGATTTTTACTTCAGATGCAATAAAGGAGCCAACAGAAAAGGCATTTGTACAAATTTTTCATCGGTAGGGATCTCCAAGACAATATTAGGTCAGTCACCTGGCAGTCAGTATTAATAAACTCATCTCCTCTTTCTTTCTGCTGTGACCAAGAAAGTTATCTTAGCTACATGTGTGGATAATGAATATAGAGAATGTGCAGCTTTCTGATATATTCTTATTTTTACATGTTGAACTCGCACATTTTGATACTCTCACATTTTGGGAGCCAACCCAGCAATTCAGTGTGTAAAAACACCTTCCCATAATGCTTCAGCCTAACCCCACCGGGAAAGTCACTGTGTGGAAAAGTTGTATTGCCTCTCAAAATCATATGGATTTTCAAAATGCCTTTTTCTATGAGGTCTTGTGAGAGGAAGCTGTCCCTAGCCTTCTGCTGTTAGGAAAAGCAATTACTCCTACCTCAGGTACTGCTACAGGCCAAGCTGGTCATTAAAAATAGCTAATGGCTTAGTCAGCCACCAAACCTTGTCACTTGTCCCATGCATCCTATTACAGTCTCTCAGTACTCTGGAATTAAATGTAATTAGCTTATGACAATCAATCACATCCTTTCATCAAGGAAGAAAATTAGTGGAGTAATTGGGTAAAAGATGATTTATATGGCCCTTTCTGACACAGGAGCAAAGAATAGTTTTTACATCATAACAACACCAAACATTTTCAATATAACCTAATCTAAATTTATGCCAAGCCATAATTCTCACTTGGACTTTTCTCATATTATTATAGGTTAAAAAAAGGAAGAAGAAATAAATTATAAAAGTGTGTGGGTGTGTGTAGATACACAAGGGAATAGTCACTCGGTTTCTTTCCTAGACATAATAAATCTTCATTTAAAATGATAGGTTGGAATGATTTTCATTTAAGAATTGATCTCATGAAACTGAAAACTGTTGTTAGCAAAATTACCCTTGGGCCATAATTTTGCTGGTACCTGTGGACTTCTTTTTGTCCTTCCTATCTTCTGTTTTACTCTAGAAGTGCCAACCTTCTTGATCATTTTATAATGACAAAAAAGAATCTATAGTAGAGATGAAGAAACAAAACAAAGATGGTGTGAAAAATAAATTACACAAAAATTAGTAACAACTACTATTACTATACCAACCAAAATTAAACTGAGGGAAAGCACTTGCAAAGATGAGGAGAGAACAGGGAGTTAACCTGTCTGTGGTGATGAGTGATTTGCCATGGCTGTGACCTGATAACATTTCAGGTCCACATGGCCAGTCTAAATCTGGCCCAGTTCAGAGTGATCAAAGGCTGGTACAATCTAGTGTGATGTTTGTTGGCTGTAGAAATCAGCTGATGGTTTAAATCTAATTCTTCTCAGAGGGCAGAAGTTGGTAGTGTAAGGATGCTGCCCAGGAAATCAGAAGACTGAAGGTTATTTGCCCAAGCAAAGCCTTTCCTGCTTATTTGTTCTCATCACAGCTTAAGGGGAAGCCTGACCAGAAAACTGAACACTGCAGAGCCACATCTGCCTATTATTTGTATACTGAAACTGGAGTATCACACCTCCCGTTCCTGTTAGGCAATAAGAATACAAAGAGAATAAACATACAAAATTTCTATTCAATTCAGAGGCCATTTTTTCTGTTCCTGAGAAGAAATTCACTAAATATGGTACTTTCTCATTCAACATTTATTGCCTTTCATTAACACCAGGTGAAACACGAAGTCTCTAAAACCAGAATAATATTTCCTTCATTCCCCAAATGCCGGCTTTGCAAACTCATGCACACATTTAGCTGCAAATTGAGTCTGCTGGCACCAGTCAGTGTGGTCTGCAGTCCTGCATGATGTGACAGTCACAGATCCCTCTCTCTTTAGATGAGGGTCATGTAATGGTTGTCCATAAACCTCTGAATCTGATGGACTGTCATCACAGGGTTAAATCCCAGTTCATCTCTTGCTGACTGCATGGGAAGCACATAATACTCAGTTCTCTCTCTTATGAAGAAGTCTATTTGGAGAGCTAGAAGGAAGCACAATCCGTAAATATTTATACTGTTTGTCAAAACTACAACGCACATGGGACTCAGAATGCATCCCACGAGCCAGCCTGCATACGAAAGTAGCTCCATGTTCAGTTGCCATAGAAGAATGGCTCCCTCACACCCCTGCACCACTTAGCCAGAACCCGCTGAAGAAGCCAGTCACAGAACCACCCTTACTACCCAGCAGTTGTAGGTAAGGAAAGGTTGTATCAGGCATTTCACCTGAAAATCACCTGCTCTGGCATTCATATCCAAGACCTTTCAACAGTGTCCTGATTTATGCTACCATGGCTAATATAGGAAGTGTAGGCAGCCAGTTCAGTTTCATAATTGTACCCTCTGCATAATGAAACTGAAATGAAAAGCAACCACGTCTCTTCATACTTTAGTACCCACCCTGCCTCAAATAGGAGAGTGCCAAAGGAAAAAAAGACAGAAGTGAAACATATACTTTGCATACAACATTGGATCCGCTGTGAAAACCTCAGCCCATGGAAAGCTAGAAACATGGCAAGAAACATCTTCTGTAGTTATCAATTTGGGAAAATTGTATATTGGAATTTTAGAGGGGAATGCACAGAAAAGCAGCTGTTAACAAAGTGCTGACAAAGTCCTGTTAAAGTGCAAATCAACCACTGCCACCACTGTGGACTGCTGCTTCTAGATATTCCTCTTATAGTACTGTGAGGCTACACAAAGAGTGGTCAGGAAAAGCACAAAACCTTACACACCACAGCATAAAAAAAAGACCTGTTCAAGTGAATTTTGCAGCAAGGATGGAAGAAAGCTCCAAATGTTTCAACAGCCTGCTCACTTATTGCTAACATTTGCCATTCAGGTTGATCTTCTACTGAGAAACTAATGTTAAAACTTGCTGCTATAACTGATTTGCATCAGGAATGTAGAGTAAAACAAAGAAGCCTTCTAGTACATAATGAAAGTAGTTCCACTCCATGTCATTTTGCACCTTCTTTGCTTCTCAGATCTTTCATACCCCTCCTCATGATCCATTCTAAATGATTCTCATCAAGACTCAAATTCAGGAAGTTTTTATGGAATAAGCACAGGACCACTGATTGTGTGTCATAGGTTTCCAAGTTTCTCAGCAAGCTCATGTTTGCAGGTTGGCTGCTGCCCCCCAAATACTTGTAGGTGCCTTCCTCCAGAAAAGCAGTGGACTGTGCCAGCTCTGTGCTCCAGAGCAGAAGCTGGACAGAGCAGCAAGGACTATGCCTGTGGCACAAAGGGGAAGCCTACAGCCTTCACACAGAGAGCTCAGCACCTGCTGCCTACCATTCTCTACCTTCAGTCAGATTTCTGTGTGTCTCCCCAGCTTTTCCATGAATCTCCTCCACAAGCTGAAGCAACAGTAACACATGCAGGTACTGCTGTGTCCTGTCTGGAATGCAGCTGGCTTAACTGGCATCTTTCTGCCAGTTAGCCAGACAGCATTTGTATTTTCAGGCTATCACCCACCGTGAACTTCACAGAAAGAACAAGTATTATCCAGCACTATTCAGTAGCATTAATCATAATACAAATCCTGTTCTTAGGCTCATTTGCTTCATTCCAGGCTTGTAATGGTGCCTGACTCACACTTAACCACAAATTTCCGCTCTTCTTCACCACCGAATAGTAATTTGATGGACACTGGGGATACCACCAGCAGGACAGCCTTTCAAGCCAGTTGGCATGTCAAGAGCTACTGATTTTATTAGTGCCTCTAACAACTTAAAAAGGACAGTCTCTAGGGTTTTGTAGAAGGAATGCAGCTCCCAGAGTTGCTGCTACCCTGGCTACCTTGTAGTGCTCTTGGAAACAGTTCTGGGGCTGGAGAATGGCAAAATGACACCAGGCGCAGCTCCAGCACAAAAAGAGGCTGCAGAGGTTTGTCTCCCCACTGCAGGCAGGCTGGTGAATGAGTTACCCGCAGAACCTACTGCCCTGGGTCCTACAAGGAAAGAGAATTGCCTGCTTGGTTTCCTCGAAATTTTACTTTGTTTCTCTTCTGAACACTCTTCTAAGATCAGATGAGTGCTTATTCTACAGGGTCATACATAATTAAAACTAACACCCAAATGTATCCAAGAAGAAAAACAAAATTCTACTTGCAAGCTTGGCATTTTTTGATGGCAACAGCTTGTTTGCTGCTTTTTGAGTTACAGCTGTACACAGCTGTTAGTGATCAAGTGCTGCAGAACACCCAGCAGCCACCCAGCTCTTCACATGCTGATTCTGTGCTTTTCAATTATTTTGTTCCTTGCTAGGCTGCTCTTATGACCCAGATGTTGTTATAATCCACTTACAAGTAATCCACTCTGGAGGATTGCTGGATGTTGCATAGGTCAATATAGATAATGGGAAAACATCCAAAACTGACCTACAAACTTAAGGGACACCTTGACAATCATATTCCTTCCATCAAATAGGATTTATATGTTTGCATTCGTAACCTCACCATTGCCAGAGAGGGACAGCAATAAGCATTTCAACTTAACCTTACATCAGAACTAGAACTTAAATATAAACGCCTCAGCAGGATCCAGACTGGCAATATGGGAAACCTTGGCTGGAGGTAAGAGAATGAAAAACCCTCAAGTCATGAACTCAGAACAAAACAAGTTGAATGCAAGAAGAGCCTTTAAACAAGCATGGCAATGCCATATTTTGCTTTAAATTATGCTGAAAAAATAGGAGCACAGCCAGAAAACTCAGACAGATGGATTTTCTTCTCTGTCAAACCAAACTAGCCTGCAGATTAATAACTAAAATCAGTATTTTTCCAGCACCCTAAGATGTCCATTTTTCTCTTCATTAAATGCTCATTAATAGTGGAATTGTTGCTCCAAGGTACTTCTTTAATCCTGTACTATAGATTGTCAGCAGAGATTTTCACCAGATTTTTTCCTTGCCTTCAGTAACTGAATGCATTTCATATTGTGCTTACATAAAGAAAACTTCTTCAAATCCTGGTGGTTGCCTACAAAAAGTGATGTTTTTCCTGTAGCATCAGTGTAACACTTTCCAATATTCTTTCCAATTCCTTTCACTAAATTGCATATCTAAGGGGAGGTTAAGACCTACCACCTTGACTTAACAATAGGTGTAAGTTTTGTGGTTAAGCCCTCAGTGCTGAACTGAGGTCTAAAAATACAGTTCTCCACCTGTGATCAAGCAGGCCTAAAGAAAGGAAAAGAGAGCAAGGGGGAAGAAGGCAAAAAGAAGGAAGAGGAAATAAAAAGGAGAAGAAAAAAGAAGAGAAAAACCCCAAGAAAGTAAAAAGGAGAAGAGAAAAGAAAACAATTGTTTGGTTAACAATTTGGTTGTATTGATATGCATTTCAATCTGAGCAGTGTGCAACATACTTGGTTTGCTTGCTTGGTCACCTCTGTCAAAGGTGAGATTTCATTTCTGTGCTTAGTCTAACCTAGCATTCTTAATAAGAAGCATGATTAAGCAATCATTGGGAAACAAAATCTCTCTGGAAGAGAAGGATAATTCTTTTGAAAGGAAAGCACAGTAGGCCCCATGAGATAAGTCATTCCTGATTCTGAACAATTAACAGTTTACATGTAACTTTTACAATACTCTGTAATTGTTTATGCCTTTTATGTGAGAACTGGATAGTAGGGAGAAAATAATCTTTATGAATTCCTTTAAAACAGATACAGTCAATTTTAGAATAATCCTGTGGCATGTGTGCTATGTGATGGGTATAAATATGGTGGAAATGTTTAGTGATACTTGTGACCACAGGTACAAATTCATCAGGAAATAAACAAAAACTGTAACATATCAGGCCTCCCAGTATTAGCTTTTTAAAAAACACTAAGGATCCAAAATGCAAAAAAGGAAATGAAAATTACTTCACTTCTTGTCCTTAAGTTGAATGTGTAGACACTTTTGCAAATGCCATGAGGCGCCTCTGTGCATTCTTAGGAATCTATGTTTAGGAACCTGACATCCTTCACTTAAGAAGCAAATTCTGTAACCAAACTGCTGGGATTGTGACGTTGCCAATGTATCAGTTTGTACACAGCCATGTCATGACCTGACAAACACTTAAGACACAGCTTCCCGCGCATTAACTCCTGTGTTTATATCACTCTTCAGCCTCAAAAAGTTCCAGTTTCTAAACTGGAATGGTCTTCAATTCAACATGCTAGCAGCAGTTTGGGATCCAAAATGAGCCCCAGACACTGCCAAGTGGCATTTTACACATTCAGATTGCAGCACTGAATCTTGGAACACAGCCTCTTAGGATCACTAATAAAACCTTCCCAATGGAAAACCCTTGTCCTGGGTGTAGGCTGAGATCTGCAGACTGCTGGAGTATCTCCACCCCCTCTTCCTGCCCTCACCTCAGGGCTCAAAGTGTTTATCACACTTCTTTCCCCCACTCCTCCCTGCAGGGCAGCATTCAGTCCTTTCTCCCACAGGCTATCCCAGTGGCTGTGGGGCTCAGCTGTGTGCTGTGGTGGATCACTTGGAGCTGTCTGGAACCGGCTGTGCCCAGCAAGGGACACCCCTGTCCTCTCCTCACAGAGGCTACCCTGCAGTCCCTGCTGCCAAAATCCTGACACAAGCATCAGATACAGTCAATACTGTCAATAATTTTCACTGGGGACTGGTCCATGACTGAGAGCTTGAATTGGTATATTGGAGGGGAAATGATCAGCTCCCACAATGAACAGGTCTAAGGGATGTGACAGGAGGCATGTGCACACTAATAAGGAAAAGATACAGACAAACCATAATGCCAATACTGACTACTTATTTCCATGGCTGCACCTCTGCTGGCCTTCCTCACCACCAAGCCGGTATATTCACAGAGGCCTCTCAGGGACAAGTCAAGGCAATCATCCTCTCCTTCAGCAAAATGAGATAACTTGATCCAGGATGTTCAGGGCAAAATCACTACATTTTAGTTGTCATCATATCCCCTGGTTGTTGAGGTCAGTCTTCAATCTGAAGTATTTGTTCTCTAATCGCAAACCTTCAAATTTTGAAAAAAAAAAAAAAAAACCAAAACAAAACCAACAAATTACCATTAGCAACTGAGAAATTTTAAAATTATCACCCTGTACCTATGACACAGGTTAACAACTGTAGAGCTGTGCTGCTACAGTAACATTACCATCATCTACTCCTAAGTGGCGTGCCTCCATGAAAGACAGCACACTGGGCCAATTTATACCTGCTCAAGGTCTGATGCACAGGGTGTCCATACATCTGCTTCTACCATCACCACATACAGCTTTCCCTGAAGTTATACTGGATACTGGAAATGCAGCAATACCTCATTTTGGTGTCTCTCTGTATTTTCATGCCAGTCACTTAGGAACTCATCATGTAGGAAGAAAAATAAAGCATCCTCCTTTAAGAAGAACCACAGTGTCATAGAGATGGCAGACCTCTGTTTTTCCACTAGCCCTAGGTTACAATGCAAGATGCAACCAAAACTATGTATTCTATTATCATCTTCACAAGCTGTTAAAGCAGGTGCGGCAGTGTTTGTTATCTCCTACCATGACACATCCCTGATAACTCCCTCCGGGAGCTCTCTGTTAGTGGGCAATCAAGGACCCACCGCATGACTCATAGAATTACATCATCCCATTGTGAGATGCTCTGCCCAGGGGGGAGGAGCCAAGCATTCCCACCTGGATACAGTCTGGGGTTTGGAACAGCACAAACAGCCCTTACCTACTGGATTTCCAGAGGACAAGAGCTACATAACCACCACTGGACGTTCAGGTGAAGACCAGACCCTTCTACAGGATCACTGCTTCGACAGGACCATTTCATCTGGACAGCTACCACCACCCTGACTAACAGGGTGTCAGGTTGTATCCTGACTCTGTCAGTGTTCTTGTACTATTGCATTTATTTTAATTTTCCTATTAAATTATAATTCTGACTTGCAATCTCCCACTGGTTTGTTTTCAAACTAGTACACCACTCATCAAATACGTTTCCATCGCACCACAATGACCTTTCAGCCTAGCTACACACTCAGGGAACAGTTTTGTCTCCCCACTGCCCTGATACTCTCCTTGTTACGATAATAAAAAAACCCCAAACCCAGAGCATCAGCTATGCAGAAACTCTTCACCAGAAATCCAGTTGAAGCCATCCCAATGCCCACCAGAGAGAACACTAGAAAGCTATTAGAGGCAGGAACCTTGGAGACAAAATGGATAAATATCATTAGGCAACAGGTGAAAAGTGTCCTCCATTACATGTTCCTGAAGCAGTTTTTCCCCAGTCATTTCCACTCTCAGCAAGTAAGCAAGCAGAACAGCATTCTGGCACTATTGCAACTCGTACTAGTGTTTGCTCTAAGCATAAGCTGAAATTTCATACTAGAAACACTTATTAAGGCCTCTTACAAATGTAATTCATAGGCAAAATAGCCTAAGCCGTTTCAGCAGGGTGTTTACGTGCATTTGAACAGCTGTTCTAAAGCAACAGCTCTTTCATCCACACAGCTATTTCTTGTGTCTTGAATCTGAGATGAAGATTTGGGAACAAAATATTCTTGCATGGAAGAACACCATTACTTGGTAATTAAGCACATTGTGATTCACGACACCAGAGGAATGCCAGCAAGGCAGGATTGTCCTCTGATTAGGATAAAAAATGGGATTCAGAAAACAAGCCAGGTTTTGCTATGGTTTTCTTGTGAGACTCTTCAAGGCTCTATTCTCTGCCCATAAAACAGGAAGAACAGTGCTCCCTTGTGAAACAGAGAAATTGATCTAATTTGTAGTGTCCAGACTCTGCTCTATATGTTATTAAATATTATTACACCCTACTAATAAATATACTACACCCTACTGAGTTCATTGTGGTGCCAGGTGCAATCAACAAATAGTGTCATGACAAAAATGGTGTGGAAAACATAAGAAAAAGCAAAACCCGTAACAGAATGAATATCTATGCTAGTTTTGGCTGAGACAGGATTAATTTTCTTCATAGTAGCTAATACGGGGCCGTGTTTTGATTTTGTGCTGGAAACAGTGTTAATATCACAGGGATGTTTGGAGCAGTGCTTGCACAGAGCCAAGGCCTTTTCTGCCTCTCACACCACCACAGGGAGTGGGTTGGGGATGTACAAGAACCTGAGAAGGGACACAGCTGGGACAGCTGACCCCACCTGACCACAGGGATATTCCAGACCATGTGGCATCATGCTCAGCATATAAAGCTAGTAGAAGAAGAAGGAAGTGGGGGACATATGTTACACATGATGGATCCCTGTTTTCCTGGAGATGGATGAACTCCTGCCTGCCCATGGGAAGTGGTGAATGAAAGAACAAATTAATTCCATGTTTTGATTTACTTGCACAAGTTGCTTTTATCTTACCTATTAAACTATCTTTATCTCAACCCACGAATTTTCTCACTTTTGCTCTTCAGATTCTCCCCCTCATCCCACTGGAGGGGGAATGAGCGAGTGGCTGTGTAGTGCTTAGTTGCCAGCAGTGATTAAACCACAACAAGATCTCTGAGGAAAACATGCTTTGCACAAATAGTTTGAATACTCCCGGACCATTTGGTGATAAATGGGATGTGGATTCTGGAAAAAACAGTTGGGTAAAAGTAACTGGCCAAATAGAAGAAGGAGCACCCTGTCAAATAGCACAACAGAAAGTGCCACGGCAAACATTTTCATGGCACATAGAACTAACCTTTCTCTCCTACATCAAGTCTAGATGCAAAAGGAAAGAATAGGGTGTAAAAAATTTTCCTCTGCTATTTCGCTTTACAAAGATGGAAGTAGAAAATCAGTGAAACAATGACTCTGAAGAAGAGTATCTGAAACATACCAGCAAAGCAAGCTAAGAAAAAGTGCCTGTAGCCAGAGGTCCCCTATGCTGAAAACTTTGAAGGGTGACTTCAGTGAACCAGAAAAGCATACAAGAAGCAGCCAAAAGGCTTAATAAACTGAAGCACCCTGAGCAATTTGGGGGATTAGGCATCAGTTTATGGAGTTTTTTTCTGGAGTTCATAACCTTGTCTGCAGGAAGGAATAAGTGAAAAGCTATTCTAGTGGTTATGGGCTGGTGAGGTGTGAAATGCACCATGTGCAGCTGCCTACTCAAATACAGTTTTCACTGACACACAATACCACCTAGGTAGCCACTGCCTTCAGTTGTTCCCCTAGTGTAGCACACAACCCTTTTTTCTAAAGGAACTCAAATGCCATTGACCTAACACTGTAGTTGGAAACACCCTCATTTGTCTTGCTGGATTATGTTTCTCTTCAGATACAAGAATGTGTAGATGTGGAGCTTTGGGTCTTTTCCAACCTAAATGGTCCTGTGACTCTATGAAATTATGCAAACACCCCTGCAGAAACAACGTAGCAAAATTTTCAGTTCGGAATAAACTAAAACATTTGAAATGGGACCCTGAGTCTTTAGATAATGGAAATCTGTGAAAAGAGAGCTTAACATACATCTTTGCTTCTCAGCAGACCATGTTGCTCTCTCCTGACTGGATCAGAAGTGGTTAAAACTGTACCATGAACAGAATCTCCAGCTCACTGTGTGGAGTGTGCCGAGTTCATGGATGTTTGAAATATGGCTGGCATTTCAATAGGACTAGCGAACAGCAAAAACATCTAAAGCCTGCTACAAATTCATGTGGCTAGATGCCAAATACAGGGTGGTCCTTGACAGGGGAAGGATATGAACTTTTCCACTGCTCATATTGTAATGAATTGCAATTTACTTAACATGGTACTATTTCCTATGGCCCAAGATCTTTATTTATTCCTTGGATTTCCCCTATAAATAACCCTGCCTGACACCTTCAAAGGCTAGATTAAGCAGAGGAATTGCACAGCAGTATTGTTAAGGTAGCCACCCACTCTGGACAATTGGTTAGCAAAGCCTTATTAAAGCAAAGGTTTGAGTGTGGGCTTGTAATCACACCAGGATAGTTTCATCTTCTCAGTTTGGGATTTGGTCCTCAGAAAGAGCAGTCCCAGACTGTGGTCATGCACTGTCTGTGTTTACAAAACAAAACAGAGGGGAAGTTGACCTTGCCTGCAGAGAGGACCAAAGGGCAGGCTCCCAAAGTCCCCTGGCATACCTAAAATCAGCATGCCTGTTGTTTACAGCTTTCTTTTCAAATTTAGAAACAGAGCCTTTTCTCATCTCACTTGTTCCTGGCTGCAGAAAGGTCTCCAGCTATTTATATTTGTTGCAGAGGTGCCAAAAGACACACAACACGGCTGGCAGCTTCCAGGGGGCTTGGCTCCACTAAGGCTGCAACTATCCAGAGTTTTTTGGAAGCTACTCTATTCCAGCAAATCTTTTGTTCTGGGAGCACTTTGATCTGGGAATTTCTACGTAAATATACTTCCTAGCCTGGTACCCTTTTAGATTTCAGAATTAGAAAAAGGGGACAGAGGAGCTTCACATTCTTTATAGCCTTTTAGCAGCTCGTTTATTTATTATCCATGCATGAGCTTATTCGGATGGAATACAAGTTTTTTAACCTTCCACATGAAATACGAGATTCACTGTAATTTGGTAAATGGTGTAGTTTTCATGGTTTTTTTTACATAGACTGCATCTTTGAATCTATTGAAGCAAAGATGTATCCAGAGACCATGAGCCAATTGTCCATTCTGTCAAGTGCAGTGTGGTTTCAATTCATATTGGTTTGGCTTCCTTCTCCAACAAACACAAAAACTTTGGCGCTTCTTAAAAAATTAATATTATGAAGAAAATTTGTAGTGAGATTCAAAATATAACTTCTGCTTCGGCCTCTTGACTAAGAGCCCTAAACTAAGTTATTTTTCATTTCCCTCTCTCCTTTTTATCTTTTTCTTTTTAAACTGGGAAAAGAAATCAGAGAAAACATAACAGATCTAATCTATAACTGGTTCACATAACTCTCATCTATTTCTTTTTTACTTAGTCTGTAAGTAAAAGAGCAGCTGAAAAGACTGAGAACAACTTAACTTGGCTTTCCATTCTTTCCCATGATATGGTTTGGGTTTTCTATGAACTCTCCCATAATTAGGACTCAGTCGCGGTGAAACACTTTTGTACCTTACTGTTTCTAGGTAACCTCAATTAAAAGCCATGCAGAGTGACAACAAAACACTGCCAACACATCAGTCATGCACTGTATGATAAAAATAAGTTATTTTTTTTGTGTGTGCTTATCTTTGAATGTAAGAATATTTGTCAGTTGAAAGGAGCTGGAAAGGGTTACTTAGATTACTTTTTCGTTACACTTGAATGCTGTCCTCTTTTCCAGTTTTCCCAGCATATTGCACCTCTCATACACCCTTCTCATTCAGATCCCTTTCCATGATCACCACTGGCTTACACATCAAGCAGAATTCTTCCTGGAACTTCTCATGAACCATCTCATTGCTCCTAACTTGCCATTCCTCCCTGAGATCCCATGTGTGCTGCTTATGGGTGCTGTAGTCTGATGTGAAGGTGAACCTTAAACAAGAAGTGACAAGTAATACTTGGGCCTAGCAGCTGCTTCAGCCAGTCACCGTGGGTGACATGCAAACCTCAGCTCAGGACCGGATGGGTATTTTAAGAACCACAGATGCACAGCTGGAAAGCAGCCCATTTAACCCATGGTTAAGATCATGGAGCAGATCCTCCCGGAAACTATACTAAAGTACATGGAAAATAAGGAGGGCATTGGTGACAGCCAACATAGTTTCACTGAGGGCAAATTGTGCCTGACAAATCTCGTGGCCTTCCGTGATGATTGAGGGCATTGGTGGATGAGGAAAGAGCAAGCGATGTCACCTACCTGGACTTGTACAAAGAAAGCACACAACACTGTCCCACACAACATCCTTGTCTCTAAACTGGAGAGGCCCAGACCACACCACAGTGGACAAGGATTTGGCAGGATGGTCACACTCAAACAATGCAATCTCTGGCTCAGTGTCCCAGTGGAGAGCAGCAATGAGTGCCATTCCTCAGGGGCTGGGACTGGGACAGTTTAACACCTTTGTTGGCTACACGACACCCTCAGCGAGTTTGCCCAGAACACCAAGCTGTGAGGTGCAGTCAGCACTCTGGAGGGAAGGGATGCCACCAGGGAAGGAATGCCACCCAGAGGGAGCTGGACCGGCCTGAGAGCTGGGCCTGCACAAACCTCATGAAGTTCAACAAGGCCAAGTGCAAGGTCCTGCGCCTGGGCCAGGGCAATCCCAAGCACAAACACAGGCTGGGTGGAGACTGGACTGAGAGCAGTCCTGAGGAGAAGGACTTAACGGGTGTTGGTGGACAAGAAGCTCAACATGACCCGGCCCTGCATGCACACAGCCCAAAAAGCCAGACACATATTGGGCTGCATCAAAAGCAACATGGCCAGCAGGTCAAGGGAGATGATTTTGTCCTACTCTGGGTCAAAATGGAAATGCCTTTTGTCTTCTTTGGTCTGGTGAGACCCCACTTGGAGTTCTGCATCCAGTTCTGGGGTCCCCAGCATAAGAAGGATGAGGACCTGCTGGAGTAGGTCCAGATGAGGGCCAGGAAGATGGTCAGAGAGGGATGGAGCACCTCTCCTATGACAACAGGCTGAGAGAGTTGGGGTTGTTCAGCATGGAGAAGAGAGGGCTCCAAGGAGAGCTTAGAGCAGCCTTTCAATACCTAAAGGGGAAAGGGGCTTATTACAAGAGCCTGTGGATTAAACATAAGGAAAACTTTCTTAATTATGAGAGTGGTGAGACACCGGTTGCCCAGAAAAGTTGTGGATACCCCATCCCTGGTGGTGTTGAAGGCCAGGCTGGATGGAGCCCTGAGCATCATGGTCTAGTGGAAGGTGTCCCTGCCCATGGCAGGGCACTTGGAGCTCGATGAACTAAGGTCCCTTTCAACCCAAACCATTCTAGGATTCTGTGCTGATACCAGCTGCAAGGGATGACATACATCAACATGTACAGCTTGGCAACTGAGCATTGAAAAGAATGTGGTGTTTCTTAGCATAAACTCAAACACACTGACACAGGCTGTCCAAGCCATGAAGCAGCATCTCACATAAACAGTAAATACTAGCGGGCTCTCTCCAAGCAGCAAAAGCATACAGGATGCTGGAGGGAAATGTTAGCAAATACGGAGCAGGCAGATTCAGTCTGGAACTGGAAAGCTCAGAGTGGATTGTGGGGGCAGGGAAAAGCTACTGGCAAGGGAGGAAACAATGAAATAGAGAGAAAAAACAACTGGGGGCTAGAAATCATAGCGAGGGAAACCCATGCACAAACCCTCTGCTGAGCTTCTGGGCATGAAAGATTGGGCAGAGTCTTCAGAAACCCTCAGCACGCTGACTGTTCTGACTGAAAATATGAGTCATCAGCCCCTAGGATGACTCACGACCACTCTCCTCCACCCTGAGTGGCAAATGAAAATAGAGATGAAGAGGAAGGTCGGGCTGAGGACAGTACTACAAGCCAGGGAATTTCTCAGCCTCTCACTATGTCAACACTCGTGTCATGAATCCTTTCACATTCAGCAGTTGGTGGCTGAGGAGGAGACAGCAGTGACCATCTGGGGAAGGAGAGGGGTGCCATCCTCCCTCATGTTGCCTGCCAGGGAGGGAGACGTTTTGGCAACAGAAGAAAGCACCTGAGAGACAGAAAAAGGGCAACTGGTACACAAAGCTAGTTAGCAAATGAACTAGAAATAGGAAGGGGAAAAATCACAAAGGGTTTTGCGTATCTTGGTTAATTGAGTTACAGCTGTGAGGATAGTACTGCTGAATAGCTTGCCAGGGTGAAATCCTGGCCATGTTAGAGTCACTGGAAATTTGGCAACAGACCTGAGTAAATCTGGTTTTCACCAGAGCTTTAATGGCATGTGATACAGAGAAACAACCAAGGCTCGAGGTCCAGGCAAAGGCTGAGCTGCATTACTGGCTATGTGGGTACAGCCCAACCAGATCTCCCCGAGCACCTCTGCTCCAATGGTGCCCAGTGCTGGGCAGAGGGACTCCACGCCAGCTGTGCCTGGGCCCTGCAGCTGAGGCAAAACAGTGTGCCAACAGGGATATACAGGCTCTGGCAGCTGAATTTACGGACATCACCTTGGCAATTGCCACACAGCCAGGCCATAGGAAGCTGCCTGCAGTCACTCTGCTGCTAGGCTCGCTGCTACTGTGGCAGCCGCATTTCATTAAATTTCCATCACCTTTCTTTCAGTGCAGACTGACTGCGAGGAGGGGATAAAGTTGCTTGAGAGCCATTAATGCTCGCTGGGCTGGCACATTCCCACATCAGACCATGCCACTCTTGCTTCTCACCTCCCTTGTTTTTCCCTTACATCTGTTACGACTACGAGTTACTGGAGCTGTGACTCCATCTCTTGGGCACTGTTTGTCCAACAAGGCCTCCATTTCCTTTAACTCCTGGATCTACCAATGAGATAATATTAAAACATTCACACACTGTCTTGTCACATAGCACATAATTGGCTTTCTTTGTGATGAGTTTTTCCTAAAGTCTTTTGGCATTGGTTGGATCATATTCTGTTCCCACAACAAAGTGAGTTGGGTCATTTTGAAGCATGTAAGAAAATTATTAACACAAATCTGAGCAGCAACATTTCAGCTTCTTTTCCCAGACCAGTGAAATTCAGCATTAACTCTATGCGCAGTGAAGCGTTCACTTAAGTACTTCATCTTCTTTAATTACCTTTAGCATGGAATCCCCCTCCCTTTCCATTCCTTTCAAGCAGCTTTTGGCCTCCAGCTAAAACAATGCCCTTTCACTCCCCTTTTTTATCAAAGTGTTGCCCTGATCACAGAGGCAAAGAATGTCAAGACAGATGTACTTTTGCAGATATACTTAATGCTTGTGTAAATGAACGAATGCTCAGGAGACAGCATGCTTTATGGGTAACAGAGAAGTTAATAGGAACTTGAGAGGCTTGGCATTGTCTTTGTGCCTGTCATTCCTGCCTCAGGACAGTTCAGGGTTTGTGATTCCATAGTCAGCAGTGGTTACTGACTGTTCCCAGCCATGAGCTTTGCTGCACAGACTGAGCACTGCATGGACTCGACCTTGCCCTTCAGAGATGCTTCCCTCTTCTCATTCCTATAAAGTCAGTTTTCATTGCCTGCCAGCTCTGTGCTGCTGGCGCCCAGCTGAAAGGAGTGGTCAAAAGCCATCAATGGCAACTCATTACATGCATGGAAACTCAGCCAGGAGACAAGACAAAAGGAACAGAGGTCTCACTGCAGTCTGGGATACTGTGACAAGGCTAGAAACATTTTCCCTTTTCCAAGAACCAGCCCATAAGGGAGAAGCAACTAATATGTGAATGCTGTCCCGAATGTTTTTAATATGCTCCTGAATCTCACAGAAAATTTAGGAAAATTTGAGATGTTTTGAAGGCTCTGCTCTATTTTCTCTGCTGTTGATGCTTTGTTTTCAGTTTTTCTGAGGTCATGTTCCTTGGCTTATACCAGTATGATTTTCTCTATAGCAACTAAGCTATTCTACATTAAAAAAATTAGAAATCAAAGGCAAATGGCTCATCTAGACCAGTACCTGCCAATTTGCATCATAAAGTGGGTCTCTCTGTGCAATATTCTGTCTCAGAAAACTACTCTGGTGCCACACTTCATAATAAGACATGATGACAAATTTTCCCCATGTCACAGTACCCCCACTTGTGCAATGTTCTCTAACGGACAAAGGGGTAAAAGAAGATTTAAAAAAAGTACTTATGCCTTGTGGCAACCGTCCTGAAGCTTGATGGCCTATTTTAGAATGTGCAATTTGAAGAGCTCTGCTTGTTTAGCCCAGCCAAGCAAAGGCTGGCACAAAATATGATTACCCAGGCGTATTTATAGAGGGGATACACTGGGGAGGAAGAAGAGCTAATGAAGAAAAAATGGCACAAGAACAAATGCGAATAAGTGAGCCACAATAAAATTAGGCTGGGAATTAGTCAACAATTCTACCTGTACTGTTCTGGAAGAACCTCCCAGGAAGAGAACAGTGGGGGGAAAAAAACATGGCTATTTTTAGAAAATACCAAGATCAGTTTAGGAAAGTTTTATCATTGTATGGCCTGATGGCTATGAAAGCAGAGGATCATTTCAGGAATCTTCTAGCCCTATATACTTCTCTTTCTAGAGCGTTTACATTTCTTCTGAAAACAGGCTCCCCCCAAAGGTTTTAGGATATGCTAAGTCTTTTTGATCAAACTTTAATCCAGTCTTATTTAAGGTACAGACACTGCAGACTTGAATGAAAAATCCAGAAGTGATTTGCTCGACCAAATCAATCCGATGTCTGTCCAAAAGATGCTTTCTGATTCACACAGGAATTAAATCGCACGGCTGGCAGTCCCCAAGAGGCAATCTGAAGTGATCATTGAGTACCCGTTTATATTAACTCTGTTAACCTCTGCCAGTAGCAGAAAAAGGGCTCAGTGCCAGCACATCTTACAGTTTTAATTAGTTTGTTTCCAGACGTGGCAAGCCCCATCCTGCAAGTCCTCTAGCGATGCCCTCCGTGCTTGTGGGCCGGGCAGAGCCGAGCCAGCATCGGGGTGGGTGCTGCCACAGCCAACCCATTCCTCCATCTGGTCAGTGCCACGCGAGTAAAAGCCACAATTTCCATCCCCAAGGAGTATCTGTGGCATGCGTTTCCTGCTCTGATGAAAGACCCAAAGGAAAGTACCCCCAAATTTCCTGTTTCCCTCCCAAATACTTCACCTGGTTTCACAAATGGTATTATATCTCACAAATCACACCGAGCTGATACACGGCAAGATTTGGATACGTGAGAAGCAGGCCCTGATGGTCTACATGAGCACTGACATATTTCTGTACACATCCTATGTGAGCAGATACTGTATGGCAGAGGAGTAAAACACAGCTGGAATCACCCCTGCAGTTCTGCTGGCACCTGGGGATGCTGCAGAGCCTACCAGAGCCACCACCGCTGTGTCCCCAGCACGCTGCCAGCAGCCTCCCTCTGTCACAAAGCCAGCAGCATTGTTCAGTGCCCTCCCAGTGGCACTGCGCTCTGCAGCTCTTTGTCTGCTCACGTTCAGGAATTCCATCATAACTGCTGGGATATATATATTTTTTAAATGCCGTCCCTGCACACAGACCTCCATTGTCACTGCTCCCTGGCCACAGGGGGAAAATCCAAAGAGGCACTTCGCTGTCTTTCTATTTCTGTCTCCTGGACTGCAGAACACCTCATAGTTTAGCCAGTTCCTTGCTGAAGTCTGACTTTCACAGCACTAAATATAGGAATAGTGCACTCTGCAGGGGCTAAATTTAGCTTTGCTGCGTTAGAAGGGGAGGTACCTCGTTACTGGAGGCAGGAAAGCTTGGGAAAGCTGCAGGCAGGGAAACTTGGGTGATGCAGTAACAGCCACTGCTCTGTCGAGCCAGTGCAGGAAGGAATTGAATTAGAAAGTTCAGTTCTGGGTTTGATTTTTTCTTTTTAAATGAGTCTGTTCAATGCCTCAGTGAGGTTTTCCAGTAGTTCGCTTCCTCCAGAAGAAATTACATACCTCCATATTATTACTGTAAAAACATTTAGGAATATTCCTCATTTAAATCAATAAGAGACTTTACAATAGTACAAATTAAATTTCAAGGTTTCAGGCATCTGAGCTTGCTACAGCTGGCATGTAAAGCTTTGCATAAAGATTCTCAGAGGCAGTAAATCATGACTACCTGCCATAAGCCTGGGCAGGCTTTTCAGGAATGTTAATCCCTGATAAACAAGGAGGGCCAGTCGTCTCACAGCTGCAGCCTTTCACCTTTAAGTCACCTATTCTGACATAGTTGGCACGGGGGGCACACGACTTGGATTCTGTTCCTAAGATGTGCTATTCACTGCAGATTAGACACCATGCCTCTGTTTCCCTATCTATCAGCTGCGGGTGGCAGAAATTCCCCTGTGCTGCAGAGCATTTTCAGAGCCCAGTGACAAGTTAAAACCATCACCCTGGCTTCTCTTTCAAAATCACAAAGAGCTGGGAAAATTTGAAAGACAGGATTTTGACCAAAATGCTATGCAGGAAAATGCCTGACTGCTTGAGAACATGTTTCCTAGCGGGTGTCATCACCCATGAATCAGCAGAGGCATGTGAGCGCCAGGGGCAGCAGACGGAGGCTGTGGGTGAATCACGGGAGATGTAGTTCAAGGAGGTGACCCCGCAATGGAAGCAGCTGATAGAAATTAAAACTCTTTTCAGGTATTAAGATGGCATTTCAGAAGTGTAAGGGGTAGGTTTTTTCAAAATTTTACAGAGTCACATTTTTCCACTACAGTTCTCATTTACCTGCAGTGTTCACCAACACAAGACAGAGCAAGGAGTCAGATCAGCTTCCATGTGGAGAACTATTATGTAATAGGAAAACCAATAAAAACATCACTAATTTAGTTATTTCATCTTCATACAGATGATGATGATACACAAACTACACATTGTAAGAGATGACCTGTTCTAAAAAGAAAATGTTGTCAGGATCCACCTAATTTTCTTGTCAGAATCAAACACAATGGTGAAAAATACCCTTTTACGAGTCCACACTGGATTCAGCCCTGGCTAATCCATGACAAGTGACAGCTGCACAATCATTTTACTGCAGACTGCTGACAAAAGTACATTATTCACTGGAAACCTAATGTCTATACTAGGAAGGTAAATGTACCCCCAGAACTCGTTCTCTGATACAGACGGGACCTTTTTCACATACCCTTATAGCCCAACTCCCTTATAGCCCAAAACATTTTGGTCCCTGTTAACTTTCAAGCTGTGCCTGTGAATTGTCTGGGAGCATATTATTTGGCTGGGGCCAAAACAGATCGGTGACGTTAGCTGAGCACTTGTGGGAAGATGACTGGGGCTGAAAAGATAACAGTACAGAAATTACAGAGGAAAATAGAGTGGCTACTCCCTGGATGGAACACTGTCAGTACGCCTGACCTCCCACAAACAACACAGTCTGAGGGGGACTAAACCAAGTGTGGAGCAGAGTGGAGAAACCATGGCCAGACTGTCAAAACCCTTGCAGAGGAGGCAACTCAGTGGTACTTTCTAGCCAATAAGCTGCACAGCAGCTGAAAACCAAGCGAAATAGAGGGAGGTGTCCTGCTGTTGAATCAGCAGCTGTGGTGAAATCACTCTCCTTGGACTAACCCATGTCCCCCTCCAAAGGTTTTCTTGGGTGCCACACTGAGATATCTGCCCCAAGGTATGACCACCCCTCAGTAACTAAGATGCATGACTAAAGTCACTCAAGCTCCACTTAAAGAAATAGTATAAAAGTGAGTCAAGAATGGGGAGAAATTGGGGAAGACTCCATCATAACTTCTGGGATCAACTGAGAGGCTGAACCTGTCTTCTCCCCCATAGGGACACCAATTGGGTAAGAACTGTGCTCTATGTACACTGAAGGATTATCTTGAGCTAACTTTTGTTGGGGATTAGATCTTGATAGTATGGTGCTTTGAATCATAGTGCTTGTTATTCCACTGCTTCGAATACTTTCTCGAAGTGAGATACCATCACCAGCAGTCTTTGAACCTTGACTTGTCACATTATATTAATAAAAACTGTTATTCCATCACCTGCTAATGTGAGTCCTTCAAGTGTGCTGGCAGTTGCTGGCAGTGGGTGAAGGTGTGGAGACCCAGAGGGAGGTTTCTCAGGCATGTGACCCTAAACAAGTCAGTCAAACTGCCCTTCAATCTAGTGAAGGGTCCCTGTAACAAGACACTGACAGACTGGCTGGGCACATGGGTCCCAGTTTTCCTGGGGAGATAACAGACTAATCAAACACTAAGGGGTGCAGTAAATGTCCCCTTTTCATGTGACAGTACTATAAACAAAATCACTCTCAGCATATGGAAACGACCTCTGGGACTGTTTATTAGCACAGATATAGTCACTGAGTTTGAAATAAGGAAACCAAAATTGTCTATCTTTTCTCTCAATGCATCCAGTAAATAATGTTAAGTCAAATACTGTTTGGTCTCACTCACATACACATATCTACCAGCCCTTTCATACCCCATCACTTCAAATTTTGGTGCTAGGAGTCAATGATCATGTCACTGACACACTGAGGTGTTGGAGTAGATAAGTCTTCAGAAAGGAAGAATCAGCAGGATTTTAAAATTCAGGATACTTTTGCCATCCATCTGTTTACACTTTCTATGGCCTGTTCAAGAGCTCCCTTGGTCTCATGCACAGCCAGCCTTGGACCTTCAGAAGGCCTTACAAAAACACCTTATGACTACATATTCATGAAGTAACTATCAAAAGAAAGAAAAGGAGAAACCATTTCCAAATATAAACTCATTGAAGCAAAATTAGAAAGCCTGGGGAAAGGACAGGACTCCATGCAGTACCATCTATAATTTGAATATTTCTGTGGGTTTTATTTCTGTCGCTGTGAGACTGAAGATAAGGTAACTCCACTCCTTCAGTCAAGCCTCTCATGACCCTGATACTGTTTCCATATTCTGAATATTTCAACTGGTATAAGGAAAAATATTGCCAATTCCTTCCAACCCTCTGCCCTCTCTGATACGAAGGGGTCATGAGCACAAACCCAGTGACTAAAACATTAGAGATAATATCCTGCTTGTACACCTGCTTCCCAAGATCCTTTTCTCACATGCCAATGGAGATTTCAGATACTAATTATTCACAGCTGTAAAGCATGGCCAGTGACAGCACATCTGGAAATAAGCCTAATGAAACCTGCAATATTATACCACGAAGCAACATCAACAAAACAAAAAACGCCAACAAACAAAACACATGTCTATGTAGAGAAAGGAAAAAAAGACATAAAGTTAAGTAAATTGAGCTAGGTCCCCAGGAGTTCCCTTGCTCAAAGACTCATAGCAAGATTTTTTTTAGTTTCATGTAACAATTCCAGACTCATTTAATGCTACAGGCCATAACTCTTTAGTCCTCTATATTTTCAAAAGACAAGGGATATTTTGTCCTGTCCTGGTTTGGGCTGGTGATTTTCTGTGTAATAGCTTGCATGGTGTTATGTTTGGGATTTGTGACCAAACCAGCATTGATAATGCTGGGATGTTTTGTTATAACTTCCATAGGTAGCATTTCTGTGGGTCATATCTGTAGGTATTTCAGCTGTAAGAAAAGGGATAACATTTACCTTGCACTCCATACTACTGTGCATTTTTTAGGCTTTTGATTATTAACCATACAGTTGGTATTAAAGTATCATCTTCTTTGATTTAATTCTTAAAAAAGACACTTCCACTTTTTAAGCTTAACGCTTCCTATCCCTATCAACATGAGTATGCACTCTCTTTTAGCTGTCATGTAGATGAATGTATTGATTTAATCTTTTAATCAATGTCAGCTGGGAGAGCGGTTTTATGAATGTAACTGAAAACCCCGAGTTCTTTTGTTGTGTGAAGCAGATTGTATAGCCAAGCTCTGCCTTCTCCAGGAAGAACATCTATGAATTCTTCTCCAATTCTGTACTAATAGATTTAGAGATACTTTCCTATTTCCTTATTCCCTTTCCCGTATGTGTGAGTAGTAAAGGCACACAGAAGGAAACGCAGGGGAAGTCAATGAACTCTTGCTCAAGTCAGCATTGACCACTGAAAGTCCTGTGACAGAAATTCCCTGAAATGAAAACATTTCCCCACCTGCCTGTGTATCTGACAGGCAGAGTGAAGGAGAAAAGAGCTAGAAGGCCTTCTGTCGCGGTCACCGGCGACA
>VWZT01005666.1:54991-78452 GCA_013397055.1 Pachycephala philippinensis | reverse complement strand
TTTTTTTTTTTTTTCCCTGCTGAAGATCCATTTTTCTACAGAGCAGATTAAAACATACAACAGCCTAGTCTGTCTAAATGTCCCTGGGGCTAGAGGGTAGTCCAAGTCTCTCTCAAGCCTCTACATGTACCTAGCTGTGCCAGCACACATTTTTAGCTTGCTCGTACAAGTAACACTCAAAGTAACTTGCTGATGAACTCTCATCACTCTCGTGAGATGCAGAAATTCACTGTCACCAGACTTCGAGAGACAATTTTCTTGCTTCATATTTTTTTTCATGACTCGATTATTGAACAAATCCTTACAGAGTATCCTACTGGGTGCCATCTCTAAGAATATAAAGAATAGTCTGAGAAACCTAGATGTTTGATCTTAATTTTATTGAATTGAGCAGTACTCACATTTTCCATCCTTCTATCCCTGCTGCAGTGTAAATCCTAAGATTAGTTTTTCTCCTTTTAGACAGTGGTCATTTGGCATGCTCTGAAAAAGTTTTGACTAATTGATGGTATATTGGACAGCCATATAGTTTTAATGAATGTGTTTCACTTTACTCTAAAGCCTTAGCTGAAGTAAAGACTGCTCTGTTTCTGGCGTCTGCAGTGGGACATCTTCCATTCTGTTGCCAGTGACTTCTAAAAATTTCAGAACTCGTCAGGGCTGAATTCTGACTTCCATTGAAATGGTCTATGGACCACATATGTAATATATAGAAATTCTCATTTTTCTTCTTTTAATCCATCCACTTCACCCTGGTTTATGTTTTGTTTAATTTCTGTGTAGTTTTAAAAATTTAACTCTGGTTATGAGTGCAAAAAACATGACTTAATTACCTGTTAAAAGGGACCTTGATCCTGATAAGATAATGGCTGTAATATTAAAAAAAGAATAAATAAATAGCAGTAAGATAAGGTTCCTATCTTGTTAAATTGAGAAGAGATTAACTACTGCTGAAGAATACAATTTCAAAAACATTTGAAGCCTTGCAAGTAAAAATAAAGATGTTTTTAAGGTGAAGCACCCCCACCTCCTGCCTTTAATATTTACTCCTTTAGCAGGTTTTGCTGTTTTCTGTAGTAGTTGCCAGCCACCTGCAAAGGGGAACGTACACAAGCAGGTGGTCTTAATACATTTCATGAGTGACAACCTTTAATGTTACAGTCAGTTACGAGTGTTTAAATGCCTCAATTTGCGTACTTCTCTTGCCAACAAAAGGAGTGGAATTAGACTTTCTTTTATTAAAAAAATAATTTTTTTTTTTTGCATGTCTAAAACATCATAGAATGGGCAGTTGTGATACAAAAGTTTCTTGATGAAATCTGTGCAGGGTATTACTTCAAGTAATATAGCTTGAGGTTCCCCCAAAACAGCCTCACAAAGTTGCAAAGAAAATCAGTCATGAAAAGGTAAAATGTTTATCCTTGGCCTTTGAACCACTGCTAAATGAAAACAGCAGATGACAGGGTTTAGTCATACTAAGATCTTTAACTTGTCAGTTAAAATTTTACTCAGGATAGTGTGACAGGTTGTTGCATAATGCTGCAGGAGAACTAATTGATTAATAGCAGAGTTTCTTGCTTTCATGGGAAGACTGCCAGTTTGGAGGCTTCATCTCTCCTGTTCCAGCCTATCATTCATTGTTTCTTGCATAAAAACAGGTCTCATGTAAAGATAAATACTTACTCCTGTTTTCTTGTTGAACTGTTTTGTTGTACTTTTTTCTGCTCCAATATCTACTACCATGCTTTACTTGAGGATCCTGTAAGTCTCTGTTTAAAATGTTCAGTCTGTAACTCTTCTGGTTGTAAGTGAAACATGTAAAAGTCCCATGTTTATGATGTGTGAATCTGAAATTTTTATGAAATCATGGATCAGAGACTACTGCAAACTAGCCATGTTCTATAAACGGAGCATTTACTCCAGAGGAACCACTCTATTCTATTATTGTTATGCTGTTGTGGATTTTTAAAGACAAAAATGTACTGTTTCAGACCTACTGAGCTGGTTTTATCAATATAGGTACTTTCTTGTTGGTTGGTGTTTCTTTAGGCATTTCTATATGGTTTTCTTTCACCTAAACTTAAACACCTTCTCTTTAAAAATCCTATTCAGGCCAGGCTCTGCCTTAGTGCCACATTGATTCTTGCTCATTGACAACTTTGTCATACATCCAGCTCATCTTCTCTATTTCTGGAAACCGAGAAACTGATCACACTGTGCCATTTCTTGAGCTAGGGTTTAGTTAATTTAAGAAGCTACTGTTTTGCTCTGCCCCTTCACTCTATTCCAGCACTAAAATTCTTCATAGTTCTTGGAAATCTTGGGTACAAAACCTGAAAATTGGTACAGAATTTGTTAACAGGAAGACAATAACACCCTTCCAAATGGTCACAGAAATCTCATTACTGCAAGGTGTAAGTGGCTTTGTCTGATGGCATTTTTTTATACCTTCTTTTTTTTTCAGGTATCTCCATGAAAACACACAAAATGGGTGACAAGTAAACCCAGTCTAACTTAATGCAATTCTGAACTGAAAAAGTTAAGTTCTCAGTCCCCAAATCTGCCCATACTTCCTGTGCTAATCTTCTACCAGATGAAACATACCTTAAATCAGTACTGTTTTCTCACTTGCAATTTTTTTCTGGACTCTGCTGGGATATATCACATTCTGATCATAGATATTTGTACTGTAAATTGTAGAATTGTTTGTTTTGTTGTTTTGGTTTTTTTTTTCCGCTGTGTAGGAATATGTCTTACAGGATGACTCCAATTTCATACTAGAAAAAAATTACGCTGGTCTATCATATCCTGATACTCTCTGCTACAGCACAAGCTAAGAATAGATTCACAGCAGAGGAAATCACCACCTCTGTCTGCAGCATCAGTTTCCTTTGAAGCCTCCTAAGTGAACTTTGGTTCCAAGTGGCTGGTGAGATTTGTCCAGATTACAGCTGGAGGTATTCCTCCTGCAGGCACTTTTGAGACAGAATTCAGAAGAGTGAGTCATGTGGAGAAAAAGAATAGCATAGTCATGTTTCTGTGTTTTTAGGTAAACATTTCTGCTTTTGTGTGCCTACTGCAGTGCTTTTTTAATAGCATGGACTGCCACATTTGGTGTCTTCTACAGAGCCAGATTTTATGGGATTCTTTTTACCTTTTCTGCTAGGATCACAAGGTTATTCATTCACTCATAAAGGAGCTTGAAATGTGTACTGCTGCTTTATGGGTTTTACCCATCTGTTTTAAGAATGAATATTGGTTCCCGTACCAACAAGGAACATCTGCTCTTTTTCAGACTCTACACAACAGAACAGTAATACAATTCAGAATGAGATACATGACATGTATGAATGGCTGTGTGTGTGTGAAGAAACAATAAAGAGCAGAAAATACTTCCTGACTATTGCAGGAGCGAACCAGAATGATTAACACAGTTCATCAGTTCTGCTGCTAAAATACTCCTTACTGCCTTACTGTACGTCAGAAAAATAGAAGGCAGCCTGGAAAATCTTCTAAAAATCCAGAGTTAGCCAAAAATAGTGTAAGAAACTACAGCCTAAACTCACTCACTCACTCACTCACTCACTCACTCACTCACTCACTCACTCACTCACTCACTCACTCACTCACTCACTCACTCACTCACTCACTCACTCACTCACTCACTCACCCACTCTGGCCACCTACTGCATTAAAAAGAATACAATTAAGATAGTGAAGAGTGGAACTAAAGAATTAAAACTCTTCTAGTTAATTCCACCAAGTTTCACAAATGTTGTGTGATACTGTTCTGTGATTTGAATTTATGGAATAGAAAAAGCAGCAAAGCTACATACAATCAGTTCTTCCATTTTGTCATTAAGTTTGAAATGTGAAGATTTAGGTTTTGTTCAAAACCGTAGAAACACAGTTGAGTTTGACCCACATACATGCTGGAATAGGAAGGAGGCAGAACCACTGGGAACTTTTCATTTGAATCCAAAAGAGGAAGAAAAAGATTTCTGCTTCATGAAGAACATCTCCACAACTGGTGACAAATATTAGTGGGCCAAAGAAGACTTGAAATTAAGTGGACCGAGAAAAAATGAAATAAGTTCTTCTAGAATGCTCAACACACGTCCTGTCACACTTTCAAGCACTTCAGTGAGCATTTTAGCTGATGTTTCTTTATGTGTCTATCTTTCATGTAGCAGAAACAACAGAAGTACTTATATTTTTTGAGGGTCATTCAAATAGTTTCAGTGACATCCAATAACCTATACATCTGGACATTCTAAGCATTCTTAAAAATCCTCTCCTCTTAATCTCGCACAGATGTATAATTTATGACTTCAAATACCTTATTTTAAGTAAACATCATAGTCTTAAAATTCAGAATTATTTTGTTAGAAAATAAGTAAAAACAGCCTGATTATTCTGTGAGGTTATTTAGCGGCCTGAAGTGTAATACACCTTTTAATTTACCAAATTATAAATTAGTAATTAAAAAGTAACGTTATGGCAGTCCAAAGTGTTCCATAGTAGAAGTCTTATAACTTATTTTTAAATGTGAGAAAGTAGTAATATACTAGATTTGTCACTTCTGATGGAATACTATTTCTTTCTGATCTGCTATTCAGTCAGGTATCAGGATTATGTGTTAATTTTGCCTTACTGATAATTTCCAGTATTTAATAATTATCTCTCTAAAAAGTAGATTTTAAAATAAATTCAGTGTTCATACATAAACTGTTTTACATTTGTCCATATCTAGACCTCTTTCAAAATGTGTCTCAAGGCTGAAATTATCAGGAGGCCAAAGGGCAATTCTATACTTATCTTCCGTAACCAGCAAATAGAAGTACCCACTCCTGTGACACTCTTGCCAAAGTCCTTCCTTCGATCTCCATTTGTTTTGAAGTGCTCATACTGAAATGAGTGAAACAGAACTGTGCAGTGGGAATTAAAAGCAAAAGAATGTCAGTAGCCCCAGCATGTCTTCTTCCTAAGAGCTCAGTTCATAAATGGCCCCTACGTAAAAAAGCACAATGCAGTTAACAAGTGTGGCAAGGCAAGGGTTTCTTTTTTTCTGTATAAAGGTCTTTTCTCGTTAGACAAACACTTGATAAATACCACTGTTTTCCTTCTGGGTAGGATTTATCTCACCCAGAAGTACAAAACAAAGAAAAGCACCACGGAAATAAATCCTTTGGCCTTATATCACCATGTGAGTCACTAGCATGTTAAATGCAGTGGAATTACTCTGGGCTGTTACAACTAGCGTCCGGTCTGATAAAACTAGTCTCAATACCCAGGAAAACAAGTATCTGTATCTGTATATATTATAACTTCTTTCAAATGTGGCACATAAAATTTAATGCATTTTTATGTATTTTCCTTGCAGACTGTACCTACTAAGGATTATATTTAGTTTGCTTGAAGCACTGTTTCTTGGTGACATATCAGGTGTTAACAGGAGTGTGAAGATTGCATGCCTGCTGTGATATATCTCAGGAAAATACATAAGAAAATTCACATGTTGCTCAAGTCTGGAGTGCTTGGGAGAAGAGGACATCCACTAAACTTACTGTCTATATCTTGGTTTGAATCAATTGCCCGTGATTGGGTCTAGTGCTATTCAAGATTCCTTGCAAATAAATGCCTACCTAACATTAGGTACCTATGCAGAAGATACTGAACTTCTGAGCCATAGTTGCCCATCTCATGCATCCCAAGTGCTACTTAGGTGCCTCAGTTTAGGTAGCTGGTCTAGCACCTATAGTTAGGAGATAGGTTAAATTTGTCTTCGGTATTTTTGTTCTCTATTACTTTCAGGGCTTTTATCCAATGCAGATAAATGCATATTTATTAATATTTTTAAAGTAAGTAGCACGGGATTTGAAAGGCTTGCAAAGAAATGAATAATTTTAATTCATGTAAAGTAATTACTATCATCAGTGATGATAAAATCAATTGCATGCATGGGTCAATAAGTGCAACACAGGCTACTGAACTGTTAAGCAAATTCAAGTTGCCACATGCACCGAATAAGACAAGAAGTCTGGGGAAAACTGTGTGCTATTATGAGATTAAAATTATAACACATACCATACATAACACATACTTGCAAGTGGCAAATCCATACTGTGAAGAAACCTTTATAAGGTGGTTCTACAGTTTGGTCTAAAAAGTCTCTAAAACCTCTTATATTTTAAATGTAGTGATATTTGTTTTTAAGTAAATAAATCCCCAAAGTATAACAAGAAATTTATTCATTAATTGGCTTCTTTTTACATGCCATTAGCTGGAATCTATTTTATTCTTGACATATGTAGAACTCATAAACTCATACCACAGAGCTATGAATTATTCATTGTGCTGTAATTATTATGCTCAATTTCCCTTCAGAACATTTTGATTCCTTGGAGTATGGTATGACCCAATAAGGAAATATAAAGGAGTTTAATTTTCTTCTGGTGAAATTCAGAGAGAAATTGAAAAAAAAAAAAGTGATTAGATAAAACTAAGAAATTTCCCTATAACATCTCACTGTAGCAAAGAAACATACACTAAATACTGAAATACTTTTTTAGTGTAAAAAAAAGTAATTTTGATATTATAACTTTGAGACATTGTTCCTTTTAATAACCGGATAATACAAAATTATGTATATGTATATTTGCATTAACTCTGGACCTGACTAACATACCTTAGGGAATTACAATGCTATTTTAGTAGCATAAGCACCAGGGAAGTGAAATACTTCAAATTTTTGAGGGGAAAGAAAGCACTTGTCTCAAATAAAGCATTTTAGATGTAAGAGATCATTGATGGTTTGGGTTTCTTTTAAAAAATCATAAATTTTGAAGTGTCAGCTGTTTATTTCAATTTAGTATTATACAATATATACTAAGTATATAGCATTATAATTCTTACTATACTATGTAGAGAATTGTAACCCAATTCATTTTTTAATAGATGTCAAATATGAAAACTTACTTCTATGTCTTGGCTCAAAATACAGTAATATAGGAAACTAGCAGGCATAATCTGCATTCTGCTTTGTGGAACTTTTGAGCTAGGACTTTAACATTTAAAAAGTTTGACCTTCCAGAAAGGAGAAGCCACTCATAAGACTGAGCTGTAAACTTGGAAAACCTTGTAAGTTCATGATCAGCATTAAAGCCAAATTTCATTTAATGTTGCTGCTCTTTGTCTTCCCTCTCATTGATTTCTCCAATCGTGTCTTCTGTATGGAATACCACTTTATTAACTGGTATAACTGGGTTAAATTCTAAAATATTAGCTTATTTAAATTCTGTAGCAAAAATAGTTGTTCACTTTCTTAGTTTTCTTCTCATATGCTCCTTTTCTGCTCTGTGGAAATGAAGAGGGGAAATGACTCAATTGAAAGCCTGAAAAGCAACTTATAACAACAGGTGAGGAAGAAAAGGATTTAGATGCTAAAGAGTTATAGGTACTCGTTCTTCTCTACATGTGCATGGGACATTTTTTCTTCCAAATCCTGAAACCACAGTAATTTTGTGGTGTAAGAGACTCATTCCTCTACCATCTCCTGCTTAGATCCTGGTAAATGTGATTGTTGTCTTGTGCTCTATTATAACATTTTCTGAAGAATGAATGTTGGGAAGGAATTAAATGTGGAGAGTAAAAGGGTGAAGGAGAAAAGAAGAAATAACAGACAGTTAAGACAGTAGTCTGTAGTGCACCTCCTTAATAAAAATAAAGGTAGAAGAAGATATTTTTCTCTGAGGTTTTGGGAGCTTTGTAAATATTGCAAACTTAATTAGGTGTATTGGTAACAGCAGTTATATAGGAATAGTCCTCATAAACTTTAATGTTCTACGTGTTTAAGTATGCACGCTTGTGCATATTTATATAAACCTTTAGATGGTAGGAAAAATACAAGTATTTTATTTATAGTAGCCAGTTCAGAACTGTCTCAATACTATGTCATGTTCTGAAAATTGATGACATTTTGGAAATAAGGTGTCAGCTTGTAAGATGAGTTCTAGGTGAATACTATTGTTTCATGTGTTAGAAGACCACAGTGGAAGTAGTTAGAGAAACCACTAAATTCAAGAGTCATGAATAACTGATCCCTTCCTTTCTTGATAATAGGATTCCCAGAAATTGGTAAAGACATAAGAAGTTTACTGCTTCAGTCAAAGAAGATTTTTTGGGTGCTATACAGTCACATCGTGTATTCAAACCATTGAAATTCCTTGGGCCTTCCTGAAACCTGTATTATGTTCAGTATTCTTCCAAGTCCACAAATGGACAATTCTTAAGAGTAAAGGATTTTTTATTTTAAGCTCTGCTTCTCTCGCTCCAAGCTCAGAAACCTTGTGTCGCACGGGAGATGTCAGTGTACCCCAGGTGTACCTGGTATGCTGGGTGACACATGCTGTCCAGTTCTGCACACTTACTTACTGCCTTCCAGGCTTCAAGCTGTGTCTCTTCTTGTCACGCACACTTTTTGTGACTTGGAATGGCAGAGGATCATGGGAAATGCATGGTATCATCAAGGGTTACGGACCTTTGTGATCATAACAGAATTTCTTTGTTAGTCAGATTGTTCCTTACTTCAGATGATGAGCTCTTGTGGCACGGTGCCTTCTGTGTCCAGTGCTCTACAATGTACCAAAGGTGTTTGGGTCAGTTACTGTGCATCACTGCATCATGGCAGAAATAGCAGTTAGCAGTGGTAGTAATAGCACATACTGAAAACTAAGAAAAAATAAGTCTCATGTTTGGGGAAATCATGCAAGTCTCTAAGACTCTAAATTTGACGAGCATTAGCGTTATAGGATAGATATTTTACTAATCCAGGCAAAAGGTCATGCGAATTCAGGGATTGCTACAGTAGAGAGGTTTTCCCTCATGTAAGTGCAGACTTGTTTGGTTTTTAAATGGGACCAGGTATGTACACTCAAGTAAAGTGCATCCAACAGGTATGCTAATGTTATATTCTCTGACCTGATTCTGCCTTTGAAATTTTCTAGCTCCTTTTAACAGTTTCTAGGTGTTCATTTCAGCAAAAGCTAGAAGCTATAGTAAATTTTATCCTGTTTTCCTGAGAGAACTCAGCTTCAAGAATATGACAAATGTTAAGTAAAAGAAGAGGTAATATGCCACCAAGCACGAATTTTTGCAAATAGTTTAATCTGTGTTAGTTCTGGTGTAAGTTGTGGAAAATAGTGTACACTAAATACTACGAGTGTATTTCACCATCGAATGTTTATTTTCCATAAAAGTCTGAAGTTGAGCATCACATAAAATACTGCAATTAAATATTACATTGTGTGGTTATCAAACATTGAACTGAAGTCTACTTGCAGTGCTTGTGCGGTATTTTGCTTACATTTCTGATGACTCATTTTATTAATGCCTAGGACATTATTTATCTGATTATTTTTTCATTTTAAAAGCAGAGTCAGAATAACAATGTCAACCTGTAAAATATTCAACTAGCCTAAGATAAAAATAGTTAAGACAAAAATAGTTTGAATCAGTGAGAAATGTAAAATAAAAATTTGCATATGCGAGCCCACATGTGAGGAAATAGTGTGAGCTGATGCAGTGCAGCTTACACAACACACATAATTATTGTGTCTGTGTCTTAGGAAGGGACAGATTTTATCACAATAAGATTAATTTGAATATCTTGTATTTTTAGAACAAATATTGCATAGCGGCTCCTGCTGAAATAGTTGCAGGAAAAGATCTGAAATTTTCTGTATTATAGAGTAATTTTATTTCTATGCTTTATAAACGTATTTCACCGGAAACCACCTTCTGGTATATCTCTCTTGTCAAAGGAATATAGGAATGTGCAGGTTCATACATGAAATACAGAGGTTCAGATATAATTTCTGGATTAAATCCTTCATTTGCCAGATGCATTTTCTGATGCTTGAAAGTTGCAGTAATTTGCATAACATCCTATAAAAGAAATAATTCATGTAAGGTGCAATATTCCATTTCAGCATATATTGGTGAAAATATGATGTGTTTACTGAATAAAAGAGATCATATCATTTTACTATAGAATTTCTTAAGTTAAAAAGAATTATCTGATTCACAAGTGAAGTGAAATCAAAATGTAAATGAATATTTTATTTCTTATTCATTTCCCTAATAAAGCAACACACAATATTGCAAGTTTCTGTTTCAAAATACGCATTTTCTTTTAGCTTTCCTTAGGGCAGTTCACCACAAAATCAGTGGCGTACAGAGCACTTGGTGATGCTCTGCAGAGAGCTGACTGATTTTGTGGTACTGGCTCTCTTCTGGTTTCCTACTGCCAAACTTAATTTAAAACATTAAACCCGACAATGTTAAATGCCTTCTTGTCTTATTTGTCTGTATAAATAGTTGCTGTACAGGAGTTATTCAAATGCCGATTCATGAGCCAGTTGTTCTGAACACAATAGTTGGCGTATATGAGCAGAAGTATATAAATTAATCTCCTTTCAAATGTTGTTTACATTAAGAGAAAAGTTCAAAACAGACTGTTCTAAAGCATTGTTATTACTTATATGGTGTTTTCAACGTAGTGAACGTTTTCTTTTAGTTCCCACACTGAAAGGAACCACTTTTTAGTTCTTGTTGAAAGAAAGTTAAAAAAATTCAGGTGGAAAACATAACAGAGCCACAGAGTTCCCTGGTTCTTTGTATCCTTGTCCCTGGGCCCCTGCTATTCTTCTAGAGTCAAGTCAGAGATGTTGAGAACAGCTCTCAGTCTGTCTGATTTTTACAAAACCAGTCAACCATAATTGCAAGTCATATTAGAAAAAACTTACATACGGACTATTGAAAAAATTTCGAGACTGATTTTGTTTTTAATCCAATTTTGCATGAGAATTTCATGCATTTGTTTGTCACTCTTGATCAGGGTGACCTCTTTCTCAGGACCTAGAGAATGGAATTAATTTTGTTCCAAACAGAAAACTGTGAGTTCAGCATTCATCCTGTTATACTCCCCTAAGATATTTTATAAAGTAACAGTATTTTTTTCTCATTTTGATTTTTTTAAAATGAAATTGAATTTATCTCCTTTAATAAAAATTTGCACATGTGTAAATATTAATTGATTAGTACTGCTAGTAACTTTGGTTACTTTGGCTCCTCCTCAATTACCTTAAAAAAGCTTTAGTCAGAGAGCACGTAAATGCAAACAGGTTTAATCAGTTCCACATATATAAACCTTAGAACTCTGTATTGATTTTCTCAATCTAGTGGAACTGTAAAGACAGATCTGTTCCAAAAGCTTTTCCCAGAAGAGGCCACTTATGTCCTGAAACACCACAGATAACCTATGCTTCCTGCATGTGAAGGTACATTTACTTAGTATAGTAATCTGTTTGGGAAAAAAGGTTTTCTCAATCATTAAAATTCTTAAATTTGTGCCTTTTAGACAATTTGTCAATATTTAAGGAGGGTCAAAACCATCACATGCCTCTTATCATCCCTTAACAGTACAAAACTGTGAGCTACAAACATCTAGAGGACGTAATGTGGAGCCCTTTCCTGCTCTTTGCAGTCCATGCTCTCCTACCTGCAGATCATCCTGTGGGGAGTTCACGAGGGGTGTAATCCTTACACTTTCAAGTGGACATTAAAAAAGGATTACATCCCAGTTCTGCTTTTGTACTTTAAAACATGTGGATGCATTTTAATTCTCATATTATTAAATCTTCTCTATAAAATTTTTATCTTACTGTCTATTGCAGATAACCTGGTATTTCTTTGGTGCCTTATCAGTAACAGTGAATAATAATCACTTCAAGAACAACCACATCAGGAAAAGGTTTGAAATGGATCATGTCACATTTTTATAAGGAGAAACTGTTAGGTGTAATACTATACGTGTGTTTGCTTAGTCTTCTATTGACTAGAAGAAAACACTAGTTAAAGATGAAGAACTTTGAAGCAAAATCCAACAGCCAAGTTATTAATCACACCTAGGATTCTTAGGTATGGATGGACCCTTAAAGCAAAATGTAAGTTTAATTCATCATATATTGGCTAAAATTCATCACAATAATAGGAACAGTAATTTAGACTAGTATTACCTTTTGTTTTCAATTATTGAAACAGTTTGTAAAATTCATTCTGCATTACATGATTGCAGAGACCAATTTTCAAGTCAGATAGATGATAAATACAAGTGGGAGACAACTGATTGTCTTACCATGATTCTCACAAAGCGTGGTTGGGCATAACTTGGAAGGAAGTCCACAACATGCTTATAAAGTCTTTCTCCATTAAAGGTGTAGTGACGTTTAAGCACAATAGCTGCCATCCCTGTTCTTCCTTCATAATCTAAAAAAATTGAAAAATAGTATGACAAGTAAGAGTGTATGTGAATGTTTTATGACATTTGGGGGGACTTAGTATTAGTCAGAACAAATAAATTGATGTTGTGAAATATCCATCCTGTTTTCTCAGACATCATTGAGTATGAAGTATATGATACTTTATTTATAAGGTACATGATATTTTATTTATAATACATAGTATTGGAAGACTTTAGAAGTTACTTTCAGCATGTTTATTCAATTAAAAACTGTCACTGATGCCTTTTTATTAGGAATTCTCTGTAGCTGGAAGCTGCCTGCTAGGTTTTATTCCTACCTGAACACTGGTAACATAGTGGCCTAATTAAATCAGAGGGACCATTAATTAAAAAAAAAACCTGAATGCACTTGCAAAAAGACTAATGCAATAGATGGACATAGACACCTATGAGACTGTACTTGTTTTATATAAAGTCAAGTGCCTATTATACACTGTATAAGCAGTGCTGAGTGCTTCGCACTCTATTCCACAGACAAATTTGTGACAAAAAGGGTGAGTGGCTCCTAGTAAATTACAGGCATCAAATTATGTTTGACATGCAAACGGAAAAAAAAAATCCTTCACAAAAATATGTAACAGACATAGCTTCTGCATTCTATTTATTGAAGTACAAGTAAAAATTCTAAGTGGAGAAAATACAAGTTGGAAGAAATCAGCTGCCACAGTTAAATCTGCTCAGAAAAAAAGAGCAGCCTTGAGGTGTGCCTAAAGGCCCTGGAAAGGAAAAATATGGGTATTCCTTTTCCTGAAAATGAATCTGCAGTTACTGAACTGGTGATACGCTGTAAAATTTGTTTTGGCAATATTTGAGACTCAAGTTAATACACAAATATGAAAGACTATGCTGTCTAGATTTTATTGACACTACAACCAAAAATTTATGTGATTCTTGAGGTATTTTTTAAAGTGCTATTTACTGCCTGAGGTAGCAATAACCCTTTTAAGGAGTTCCCATCAGCTCCAACTGTAGATGATAATGAGAGATGCTTTGAACATCAGGCTACATTTTTATTTGCATGCACTGCATGACTGCCACCTGCTGATCAACCATTCAGATGACGGCCTTTTAATTTTATTTTTATGTATCCTCTTTCTTTGAACCCATTGTGTTTCCCATCTCTCAGTGCTGTCTTTTGAGGACTTCTTCTTCATGTGAATGGTTTCTTTTAATACTAGACTTCATTTGCCCTTTATTTGCCTTCAAAGGAAACAATGAACAGTTAGCACCACAGAAAGTTTGTCTTCCTCAACCTGTTCCTTCCATGGATGCATCTTCTGAGAAATTTTCTACCTCATCTTGTAATTTAGTTGCCTACAGCTTTTCAGCATGGTATTGTATATTTTTATGAAGCATCATACATGATTGAGAATATTCCAATTATGAAAAATGTTGGATGGTACTCATAAGATAGTGGCTTCAGGCAAGTAATCTTTTAACATACCCTGTTTTACTTATTTTTTTAGATGAAAGCCTGTAGCCTAAGAGAAGTCTTGTGTTGTTCATAACTTTGTATTTCTCACTTTGTATTTCCGACTTCTGTGTTGCAAATTTTAATTTATCCCAATGTTTCTTAATTTCATTCATTACAAAATTTCAGCATATCACATTTATTAAATACAGCATTTCATTGGAACAGAAATTTCATAACACTGTAGAAAAGCCTGAAATGCCAAGCTGAAACCACTTATATCCTTACATGTATTTGTGGATTCAGTTGCAAGAACAGAAAAGTTGCAGTAGGAAATGACTATTTTAATTTTATATTGTCAAACTACAGAGAATGTCTTACTTTTTACGCTTACACCATAAACATTAACTTCTTGGACAAAATCCATCATACTGATGACCTCCGCAACTTCTAAAGTGGAAACATTTTCTCCTTTCCACCTGTTGAAAATATTTATTGTATTAATATAGATGTTAACTTCCACGATTTTATTCTATATGCGACAGAAGACTACTTTTAATGTGGGCTACCATTATTCTGAATTGAAAAATGTAGATAGAGAGACAAACCCTTTTCTGGTTTAGTGCCATCTCATTTGAGATCCCAGCGATATAAGACGTGCCAAATTTGAAAAATTCTATTATGTTGGAGTGAACTTTGATGGACTTGATTCCTATCCTTAGTGTTTTTGTTTAAACAAAATTGATATTCATCAGGTTTGAGTCTGACCAGTGTCATCCAGTCCTGCATATGTATGATTTCTTCCAAGCTCCCTGGATTTACTCTTAACTTTGTGCTATACCTGAAAGTGTCTCCCACCCGGTCGATGAAGTAGAGGAACCCATCCTCATCCATCACTAGGAGGTCTCCTGTGTCAAAATACACATCTCCTTCCACAAACACATTATGTAGGAGTTTCTTCTCTGAGGCTTCTTTATTTCCAACATATCCAGAAAATGGGGCATCCTCAGTAATCTGAGCAACTAGAAGACCAGGTTTACCTGCAGGCCATGAAAAGGGTATGCAAAGAAGCATTTATAGAGTTAGCTATTAAGAGCATAAATTATCATATTAAAAGTCCTTTGGAAAGTTACATCAGTTCTATTTGTCTTATTGCTACATTTCTTTAGCTATTTCCTGAACAGAAGAAACAGGTGAGTGGAAGAGGAAACATAATTTTACTTCCTTCTCTTCCAAAAAGCCGGACCACAGGGAAGAGATTTTTGGAGTATGTTGTACATTACTTATCTGGTAAAAGCCTTTACCCGTTGAAAAGATGACTTACCTGTCATTTGAAGATGGTGATGGTAGTCAAACAATACATGTAGAGGCAAAATACATAGTACCGAAGATCTTGTGCTTTGAGGTTTTCCAGAGGATAGGATTGCTACTGCCCTATCTCTGGTGTGCTGGTGTGACAACACAAGTTGTAAACCATGTGTCTGCTCCCTGACTGTCGAGGAGTCCCGGGGGTCTGAAGCATAACCCTACTGGGCATCAGTCCTTTTTACTGACTGTCTAAGTCCTATGTATAACAAGGGCAAAACTTCCATTGAATTCACTGGAATTGATTCAGAATACCCTTTAAACATGACTGTTTATTATTCTATATCTGTCATAAGTACTGACTTTTTTCTCAGTGTGTTCCTGAGATTAAAAGATAATTCCATCTTCAAAAGACTTTTATTTTATTCCTTCAGCAGATGTAAGGAGATGTTTTCAAACAAATAATTTTCTTCATAGCGGTATTTCTGCCTCTCATATTAAATCCTCTTCACTGTTTTGAAAACTCAATGTGGAAAATGGAATGAAAGCGCATACTACCTTTCAGAAGAGGAGCTGACATTGCTGCAAATATGATGCATGATTTATAACAAAAGAGCAACCAAACAAAAATGCTGATTTTAAAAAAAGGAGTTGCTCTAACCCCAAGTCAATTTCACGGGAGGATTCTCTAGTCCAGTTTGTGAATTTACTGTCATTACTGTCTCATATTGCATCAAGTGACAGCTTCAGAGTTATCTAAAAAATATGTGTAACAACCTGCAAAATTTTTCCAGTTGTGTCATGAAACTGGGAATTTTATCAATTTCACTGAGAATCTGATAATTTTTTTGTCCAGTTTCTAATGCAGCAGTAGTGAGGAAGCAAGCTCTTTTCAAGAATAAAAAAACCTTTTTCTTGATTTGGATATTATCAGCAAATCATGTATTATCAGAAATAATAGAAGATTGGTACTTTTGTTTCCAGTACTACTACCAGAATCTATTCTATTCTATTCTATTCTATTCTATTCTATTCTATTCTATTCTATTCTATTCTATTCTATTCTATTCTATTCTATTCTATTCTATTCTATTCTATTCTATTCTATTCTATTCTATTCCCAAAGACAAGCAATAATAATTTCTGGTTTGATGACCAGTACTACTGTATTGCCATTAAGATTTGATATTATCATGACCTAATATAATTTAGGTCATCTGTACTAGCCTCTCTTTTACCTTCAGAAATTTTAATCTTGATGATAACTAAATCTACGTACTAAAACTGGTGATGTTAAAGACCTTTTCCCCAGAACTGCTAACTTTAACACAGATGGATTCATGCATATGTACACAAGCACATGGATATTTAACATGGCTTCAGTAAAATGCAGTGCTGTCTTTTGTGAGACTCAGTTTTCAGGATTTTTCTCAAAGATATTCTCAGCTAGGAGGCTATCCTATTTTCAGTCTGGGAGCTTCAGATCTTTGAGGAGGAGTATTTCATTTTAAGTAGGTGTTTGGAAAGTCTGTGCAACTCTAGGTATTAAATAGATAAATCTGGTTTTGTCACTATGTATAAAAATATGATCCATAATTTGAAATTGTACTGTTCTTCCTCAGAATTTTAAATCTGAAACTTGAAAAGTATCTTTAAATATCTGACCTCAGAGCACAACATATCTAGGAATTACTGTATTGGGTTTTTTTTTAAGAAACACAAAAAAATCTGGTTTTTCCAGGAATAAGAACAAGTTTTTCTCAAGTGAAAAAACAAATATTATGGGCCCAGAATAATAATGTTCTTATATTATTGTAATTTTTCAGTTTGGTTTACTTTGTAAGTATTTGGATATATTATTGCATGTATTAGCAACAGATCCCTGTTTGGATCTATTTTCCAGTGTCATTTTCAAGTTCTAGGTGTATGTCAAAAATCTGTTGCTCGCAGAAATGTCATCACCCATATTGAGTTACCTGTTCGTTAATAGATAACTAATATTTTTCCTTACCTAGGGGTGCTTTCTTACACCTTCTATTTTCATCTTTTACAAGTTCTTGTTTCCAGACATCATATTTCAACAACTCAAAAGAATGTAGAAACTAAAAAAAAAAAGCACATATGCATACTTAAAAACATCACTTTCTTACTCACTTTCTAACTTTGATAAAAAATTGCTTTGTGTTAATGAATAGTCCCTATTGACTTTTGAAGACTTGAGACAGCCTGGAATAAACTGACAGTATTCTGAAATGCAATTGTCAGAAAGTGTTTATATCATGATAAGCAACACTAATACAGATAAGTGTTCATCTCCTTTATTGATAAAAAGAAGTCAGTTGTCTTAGAGTGTGGTCAGATTCAAATCATTTATATGAAGGATAGTAAAACAGTGTATTTGGTCAAATTTTCAGTTTTGCTTTAAAATTACCATCCTTTTCTAAGTAGAGGCTTAATATCACTGGAATGCAAATCAAGATGATTCTCTGCCAAAAAATCCAAAATAAATTTACAGACATCTCAAAAATTACTCCAGACAGATCCAAGTGGAAACTTACAACTTAATGACTTAATTAGTCTTTCCTGTCTCAATCCTCCATCCACATTGTTAAGGTTGCTAGAAGATTGAAAGTCTTGCAGAGTTGTTATTATGGTCATGCCAAGGCATTTTTGGCATCTCAGATTAAAAGCAGAAATCATTTGGAAGTCATTAATCTGGTCTTGATCTTAATTGATCTGAATCTTTAGTATTGTTTGAATAGTATTTCACTGTAATATAATGTTAATGATTTACAGAAACTGTACAAATTGGAAAAGCATTTGAGACTGTCAGGGCATTTTTATGGTAGAAACACTGAGAGTTTCAACAGTAATTGTATATGTAAATTTATAGCTCAGATATTTTGAGATTATTATTTTTCTCCTTTATTGGCTGAGAATTTTGATTTTTTTTGTTTTGCTAATCTTATTTCAAAGAAAATGTGACACTAGTTTTAATGAGTGGAGATGCAGTCAGAGAGCAAATTTGTGTAAGTTTGCTTTGGAATAGCTATCTCCTGATTCATATCAAAAGTTAAATCAAAACTAGTTTCTGGCCTCATCATTTAATATATGTGGGTTTTCAGAATGATAAGTAGACTTTAACAAAAATCTTTAATCAGTCCTGTGGATAGTTACTTCTACACAGTCAGTTTGGAGTTTTTTTAATATATTTCGGGGGAGAAGTTGGATACACATGCTTCTGTGTACTCATTGTATATTGTATGTATTGTGGCCTCAAAATATGTGTACAGAGAATAGAGTCAAGGAAGGGACTAAGGATAAGGTTTCTGTTTTCATGAACCAGATTTTGCTGTATCTGGAAAGAAGGAAACAGTTTCTTCCTTGTACACTTTCCTGTTCTTTATAATTTCTGTCTTTCCCATGCCTTTAAAAATGTTTTAAAATTATTGTGTGGTTAATTGGTTGATTGATTTGATAACACTTACCTTTGAGAAGATTCCAGCACGGCCCACAGCTCCTATTTTATTCGTGTAATTCAGGAAACTAAGACCTCCTTCTGTGGACCCATAGAATTCAAATATTTTAATTGGGCCAAACCTCATCAGAAATTCTTTCCATACAGAAGGTCTGATACCATTTCCTAGAGCAATGCGCACTTCATGAACTCTGTCCTCTTCCTTCTGTGAACAAACAAAAGAAATATTCTGTAGCTGAGAAATGTGGGTCTAAATACCTAAAATCGATCTAATATTTTCTAACAGAACAATTTTTGTTCACGAACTGCCACCTTGACTGAAATACTTCACAGAACATATTTGGGTTTTTTTTTTAAATCAAACAAAAAAGCGTGAGATCTTGGTCAGAGGTTGAGGGGTTTTTGCAAGCTGAAAATTTTATTTCTGTAGTTCTTTGAATTCTCACTTATGAATTCTATAACTACGATGTATATTACAAAGTTTAAAAGATTTTAGCTGTAAATAAATAGGTGTTAACGAAGTGCCATTTCCCATAGAATGGAAGTTCCTTTCCCACCAAAGAAAGAAATTTCCCTGTATCATCAAAATGGTGTCTTAAAAAACACTTGTGATACACAATAGTCAATTCTTTTTGTAATGATGCTTGATAGAAAATTTTGCACATCTGCCACGTTCCTTATGGAACCTGAGAAAGCAGCAGAATAACTCAAAGCTGCTTACAATATCTCATATGATTAGGTTAAATTTTAATCTAAAATCCAGATTCAGAAAAGATAATAATAAAATCTGCAGTCAAAATGTAGTTGCTAATGTGTCATTGTTACATGTCAATTTTGTAATTATTATGGTAAACTATTCAAAAGTTTACTTACATAAATGCATGGGAACAACCTGCTCAGCACCCTGTCTATAGGACTGTAGTCAAGACTCTGAAAAGCCCTTACTTTTTTGGAGGTGTAGCTGGGATTGAGTGATTAAGTTACTGTTATGGCTGAGTGCCAGCAGAAAATAAACTTATTTCAGATCAACAGGAATAGTTTCTTCAAACCAAATAAATGCATTTTGGTTTTGTTGCAGTGCTACTCTAATATTTAAAACTGTAAAAATGTATTTGATTTCTAAATAATACTAAGGTGATTTCAAAATAGAACTTTGCCTTGTAATTACACTGAAAAGTTTTAACAGAGTCAGTGTTTCAAATTTTTGACTTTCAAAAATGTTTACATAAAATTGTTTTGTGAACTTTGTACTAACAGACAACTTCATTTGATCCAGAACTCCATTTTATGGCAGATTAATTATTTGCCACAATAGGATCAACCGTAATGCAGACTAAACTTCACTTGTTAAACGCAGGAGTCAAACAGGAGTTTGATATTCTCTGCTTCTGCCTAATCAGATGTGTTTTCTTTTGCAATTTTAATGGTAAATCTGGAGGAATAAATGTTTTGATCACATGTACGTAATCCAACCCAATTACAAAACAGCTGAGAGGCTGACAAGGAGACTTCCTTCATGTGTAATATTGTCCCTTCTTCAGTACTTTTTCTTCAGGGTGAAATGATGGATTTTGGGTTTTTTTCCCAGTATATGTTGTGATACTGTAAGACATGAAGTAAAACTCATGAGCTTGAGAGATTACAAGGAATAGGAGAAACTGTTATGTTTACCGTTGTTCATGCCTGGTACAACAATCTGCAGCATCTCCCTGAATTACCTTGATTTTTAAATATCCTTATTTAGAAGTTACATGGTCCTCTTTAAAAACATTCTTTGACATACTTTCTCATTATTTTGTTACCTTGTATGGGGTACCATGCTTAAAATTTAGTTCTGATAGGTACATGAGGCTGGTTAGCTTATAGTAGACATATTAGTAACAGAGTCTCTGTAAACATGAAGAAACCCAAGTGCCTCCTAGTTTCCAAATCCACGTTCCTTCTCAGTTTGTGAGACCTGGGCATGCTCAGTGAAAGGAGGAAAGGACAGACACCCTGTGTATGGTATAGAGCATACTCCAACACGTCTCCCATGTTCAGCCCTAGTCCTGAGCCACACCAGGCCTATTAGCCTGCATGGGTTTCTTTCACTCTAGAAGTAAAGTTTCTTTCAGTGTGCACCACCATAGCCATATACTGTGTGGCACAGTAGAGGCTATATGTAGAGGTTACATGTTATATATGTATGCAACGTCTGGTTGTATGTTGTGTGTGGTCATACTCTAGTAAGATATGTGATCTTGACAGAACTCCTGATGCATTTCTGTTAGCAGCCTCAGCTTCTTCAACTCACCTAGGCCATCTCTCTGTTTTTCTCTCTTAACAGTTGCCAGTTCAGTATCTATTTCTTCTCTGTTAAATTTTTGTTATTGAGTCAAGAAAAAAAAGTTCTTGCTGCTTTTTTTCTGCAGGAGAAACCTTTACACGACTAGTTTGTCCTAGCTAATTATTCCTTTGCAGTTTTTTGATTCATGGACTACTGATATAATGTTTGTACAGGCTTGCGCTCTGGCCAACAGCTATCCTGTCTGGTGCCCTTTAATACTTTTGTCTTTGATCCCTCTCCTACATCCAGACCACCAATAATAAGATTCTGTTCAAACCAGCTCTAGAATTCTTTCAGATATTCCCTTGCTGCTAGTCCTTGTGTCAATCTCTGACCAATGCAGTTGGAGATCATTTGAACTTTGTGGTTGTACATGATGTTTTCTGAGGCAGGTAGCAATACTTCTTGTCACTTCCCTCTAGTAACATCCTAACTCCCAAGTATAAAATTAAAAAAATTAACCAAGCTTTCCTACTGTCATTGATAAATGAGAGTTATGATTTAGTAAGTATTTTCAGACTTTATTTTGTGACTGTTTGGTGATATTTTACTTTTGCTCTAAACCTGATCATAATTTAACTGACATGATCTTTAGGACCGTTATCCCAGGGGGGACCAAGATTTTGCCCCACACTCTCAGTACTTTGGCTTTATACAGATATATCCAGCATCATATATACAGGCATGGAACAGAATATGCCTTTGGAAGACCTCTAAGGAAAAGATTTAAACTAACAAAAACTCATTCATCAGTTTAAAAATAAAAAATTAATTATCATCCATTAAATCCTGAACATAGCAGGCCTCTCTTGATAAATAACTACTTTGGAACAGAGCACTGAAATGGTTTAATCATTTAATCTGGTTCGGACTCTTGTCATTGAGTCATGATTAAGCTTTTACAGCTCGTACCTTTTCCTGACTGACCTGTGACTTGCTGGTCACTCAGATGAAAAGCTAATGAGCTGGGCTTTGCAGAGGCACTTGTGTTAGTGTCAGGGTATAATTGTCCTATCCTGCCTGGCTTGTTTCTTTGTCACCACTTAATTTGCTGATATAAATGTGATTGCTACTGGTAACAGCAAGGAACACAAGACCTAAATTCTATATACACTGGAAAAAACTATCCAACATTGAAAATACTATACTATTCAGAAATGGGTGAATCTATCTGACTTTCAGATTTGCTATATCTTAAAGCTGCATTTGCAAACAGAACTTACACAGGGCTGATTGCAGAGGTAGCGGCAGAGTTCTCCTATATACAGAAACATGGTAACATTGTATTTCCTACAGTCATTCCAAAACTGTCTTGCAGAAAATTTCTTCTTCAAAACACAGGTTGCTCCTATGTAATGAAAACAGATAAGAAAATTCAAAATAACCTTTACAATAAACCCTTTGTCGTCTACCACTATTGTGACAAAAAATTAAAAACTGTCATTCTCTCAATTCAATTAATGATAAATTCAGCTAATTAGATAAATTGTAAGCTATTTCCAGCAAGATCTTTCTGTTAAAGGTGACTTGCACAATTAAGCCTTGCTTCTTTTTCTGAGTAGTAACTAAAAACTTAGAGTAGCAGAAGCAACAGAAGCAAATCTTTTAATCATCTCCCATTGTTAGGAATAGGTCACAGCCTAAACATTTTGTTTCTGTCAAGATCATGAACTGGTGTAACACTGAAAAAAGAAGAGCTTGGAATGGGGGAAATGGTAACTCACAGCTTCTCTATTCGTGTGACAAGTGGTGAAAAGTAAATGGGCTCAGTCTTTGTTTCTGTTTCAGTCCCCTTCTTCTGTTCCTTGACAACTGAGAATCAACACTTTTTTTGTTTCTATGACCCTGACATTCCTTCAGAGCTTTCCATTCCAAAAGCCACCTCATTCTACACCTCTCATGTCTGCCACTCCATCCCTTTCTAAGTGTTGTCAGTCAAGAATTCATAGATTTCCCGATTTCTATCCTTTCAAAAATTCCTTTTTGCCCAAGTCCTGTTTTTCCTGCATGAAGCTTCCCAGGGCCTTTGAATCCCTTCTAGTCCACTTGTTTCCAGCTTGCCTGCTCCTCCCTGATCTTGAAGCCTCTCAGAGCTCTTCAGCCTCATCCTCCTCAAAGCTTTGTCATTCAAATCCCAGGCTCCCAAGTCTCTATCTGAACACCTAAGAAAGCTGTTACCCTACACTTTCTGTTCCGAGACAATTCATAGCCTCAAACCTCTTCACACGCTAATTTTCCCATCCCTTTTGTATTTCTGTTAGACAGAAGCAGTCTTGTCAGCAGTTGCTGTAAGCCTGCCTGTCTTGTTCCTGAATAAACAAAACACTGAAATATGTTTTAAAACACTTCAGTTATATACTTAGCATGCCAAAACCCAGCATCTGGGCAAGACTCTAAAGACAGAAAAGAAGGACATACTTGGAAAATATCTGGTTGCTAGCTCTCTACAAATAACTCCCATTAGCAAATTTAGAAGGGGAGGTTTTGTCCTTCTTCCTTTTTTTCACTTTAATATGATGAATCTAGCTCTGTAGGTATTAAATAAATGACTGATAAAACTCCAAACCACATTTAGTCAAT
>VWZT01005666.1:34128-54985 GCA_013397055.1 Pachycephala philippinensis | reverse complement strand
AACTCCAAACCACATTTAGTCAATCTTATTCTGAAGGTTAGGCTTCCACAACACAATGTATTTATACCTTCTGACACTAAAAATCAAGTCTCAGATGCCTGTGTGAATGCCCTTACAGACTTTTGGCATAGGATACAAATATGATTTCAGGTTAAAACTACAGAACATGTGCAGTGGTGCTAACAGACCTCAAGTCATTTTATCTTGGATTTATACAACAATTAGTGTCTGTTCTAAGCTTCAAAAACTACGCATATACCTTAGATATCATCTGCAAGGGGGAGACATNTTAATTATATATTATTATTATACCAAATACTAACATGTTATAGCCCTGTCAAGTTAATGAAACTTCACTTAGAAGGTAAATATTACCTAACTGAATGCATCCACCGATGCCAAGAAGAGAAGCACTGATGTGGTACAAGGGAAGAGTGACATACATAATATCCTTAGGAACAGCACCGCACCGAGCAAATGCTAAGGAGGCAGCCAGAGTTCTTAGATGAGTGATGATAGCAGCTTTTGGGAAGCCTGTCAAAGGGAAAGAGCAAATAACTATAAATATACTGCATGCATTAATAATTTTGCTTTAAGCGGAATTATTTTGGGAATGTACAGGGAGAATTGTCTTTTCTTCTGAGTCTTTGTCCTGTCCTTCACTGTTTACCTCACGAGTATATATCCTTCACTCTTTCTGCTAGTGGTTGGGATTGGAAGAGACCTTAAAGATTATGTAGTTCCACCCCCTCTGCCATGTCTGTTTTGTCTTGGGGGTGAAGTCCGTGCCCTTCACAGGCATGTGCAGGCCAACTCTGCACACAGGGTTCCCTTGCCAGAAAGCAAGAATGGGAAAACTTCTGAAGAGCCACTGGGTCTCTCAGCTTCTACTTTCAATGGAATTAACTTCCAAAGTTGTTTGGATTGACTAGTGGATGGATTTCCCTTTTCTTCCACTTTACAAATAACTCTGGAGGTTCCAGAGCTCTTCCTTTCTGAGCAACACTTAGAGACTGACTTTATTTGCATTATATTCAAGAAACTAATTTCAGCCATGGAGTATCTATGTAAAAGTTCGGTAACTGGAATTACACCCTTGTTATGCCATGGCAAAAAAATGGTTTAAAGTGTATTGTGTTTCCAAATAAATTAATTCCTCCTTGTCTTGACTTGGAAGTTCAAGTCCCGTCTTTTTGTGTGTTGTTGCTAAATTTATACTGCCTTAATTTTCAGAGCTGCAGCTGTATGTTGTTAGTACTTATCCTCACCTGTACTTCCTGATGTGAAGATATACAGAGCTGTGTTTCTTGTGTCAGTGACAGCTCTAAGATGAGATGGAACAGGGTTATCAGGCACCTTGTCTAGTTTGTCTGGTAGAGTGTGAACATGCTGGAAAGGAGAACTGGTGCTCATCAGCCAGACAGCAACATTATTTTCCAGGAGATTCAAAATAAATTCTTTCTCTATTGATCCCAAACAATCTGCCAAGTTAAAAAAACAAACAAACAAAAAAAACCCATGCTAATTATTAAAATAAGTACAACTACAGACCTGATTAGCAGCATTGAAATTGTGTATCATACCACTGTTTAAACCTACTGTAGCTAACCTGACTACAGTGAAAAAAACATAATGATGTTTAATTTCCCTATATTTCTCATGTGGCTTTAATTGTAATTGGTAAAACACCATGAACTTAGTTGGTGATGCTAATACATAGGATTTAATTTAATCACTATATTGGAACATTTGTTTCAAAGCTTGGTGCACATACCAAATAACAAACCCTCACAGGTTCATACGGAATTATGGTAGTATTGCCAACCTGTATAAAAGATGGGAAAACAGGAGTAGAAAGTTAAATAATTTGGATAATATGCCGTGAACAGGGACAGAACTGCAGCTCGTCGTGCTGTAATCTTTGCTTCAAGGAGTGCTACCTTGGGATCACTACTTTAAAGTAGTTATAAAGTAACATAAATTTTTATGTAGAAATTTTGAGCTGAAGGAAATCATGACTACAAAGGGAATCTGTGTCTTCCTGTAGTCATTGAAGTTTTATATAAGCTACATAAATCAATAAATAGAAATGGAAATGAAACTATGTTGAAGTATCTCCTAAGGCTGTTTTCTCACTGATGCATGATTATTGCTGCTGGTACCTTGTCCAGTACTTGGAGAGTTTCAGCTTAAAGCTTTTTATTCTACTAATTAATTGCATGGGGCTTATTTTGTGCTTATACCCTTGAAATTTAAACATGGTCTCTTTTCTCTCCTTTTTAGACAACACTATCTCTTTCCCTCCTTTTTCCCCTCCTTTTCTTCTCTCCTTTTAAGTATGTGTATATATAAAGAGCTTGCAGCTCAGAAGGGCTCTGATTTTCTGTTTTTGATAAAAGCAGGAAACAGTAGAAGGTGAGCAGTAAATGAAACACAACACAGATCTTACCTTCTCCTACGACCAGTGCTTTTGCTGCACATGTATTAATGCAGTGCAGGAGAGATCTTGAGTGGATATTGATGTTGAGAAAGGCCACGACGAAGCCCAGCTTGGCCAGCCCAAACCAGACATGGATGAAGTCAGGTCCATTACCCATCAGCAGGGCCACAGTGTCGCCTTTTTTCAGATTCCCATAGTGTAGGAAGGCCTGTGCTACCCTGTTGCTCCTCCTGTCCACATCCTGATAAGTGTACACGGTTCCTTCATAGATAAGGAATGGCTTGTGGGGAATTTTTTCCACTCTCTGCATGAACAGGTCGATTATGGAGAGAATTCCATTTCTTGCCCACTTTTTTACTGTTGCCTTTGACCTCTTCTGCCTCAAGAAATAGATTAGATCTTCCCAGAAATAGGGGAGAAAGATCTTCAGAGAGACACACAGCACCACTATTCCTCCAGCAATTGTCGAAAGCCACGTGCATAGCATGCTTGGAGGGGGGCAATAATAGATTTACTGATCTCAGACATACAAAATACATGCGTTATAATAATTAACACCTAGTTTTAAGACAGAAACTGGAAGTCAATAAGCTAATTAAAATTCCACCAAATAATTTAAGAACTGTTAAGAATGCCTTATTGGTGTTCACTAGAATAAGGAGATCCACAAGAGAACAAAAAGAAAAAGAGAGTTAAGAGTAAAAAAAGGATTGTGCAGGATTTTTAACTTGTAATCAAAATTATGTCTAAATTTTTTACTGTGGCATGGCAAATCCTAAAAAAAAGATATAAACACACAGATCAAGCATATACTATCATATGTATAACATGAAAGTATGTTATGTACTATGCACCTGTTAAGATGCACTAAATGTTCTTCTTTGCTAAGTTGTTTTTTTTGGTATGATAGAATTTGAGACCATTTGAGACCAAAGGTTTGAACAGTCTGATGAACATACACAAATTTCAGGCAACATACTATGAAATTTCTCCATCTTCTGAAGTATGCAGTTTTCACCATAGGATTTTCTGGCATTTGCAATAAATGGTGATTAATAACTTTCCAATATTTATATTATTTACATTGTTTACAATAGCATCCTGCAGTCTCAAACAAAATCATGCACAAGCACATACCGAGGTTTGGAAAACAACCTTTACAGCATAACAGTTATTAACTTCTATAATGTATTTCAGGCAAAAATTAATTGTCTCGTTTTCAAATGGTTGTAGAGGAGGACTTGTGAAGATCATGCAAGACCCCTACAATGTAAGATATGTAGCAGTGACCAGTCTCCTTTTTAAAGTTTCAGCCATCATTACTACAAATATTTGAAACATCTTATGTGATAATCTAGGATTCAGAAACACTTCAGCAGTCTGAGAGGCTTTTCTAAATGGGGTGGCCTCTATTCTGTAGTTTGGAAGTGTCTTACTGACAAGCTGTACTTTTGGTATAGTCCTATTTTTAACAATACTCAATGAATATATTTGGAAAATTCCACGGAATTCTTGCAGAAAACAAGATACCGTATGCACCACAAAGAATATGAAATGTATCGGTAGAAGAGCAGCTTGAAAACTAAAGTATCATGGCATTAGTTGCATATAAGCATACAAATGAAGTTAAAGCATGTAATGCACAATGTTTTACTGTTCTAAACAAAAATTTTAAACCCATCAATTTCTGAAGTCTTTATTTTGTAAAGAGACATTCTTAGTTACCTTGAAATCTGTCAATTCTTCTTAATTACATTGTGTTACCTATCAGGCCAATTGTTTCACCTTTGTATGCTAAGAAAAAATGAAAGTAGCTGAAAGTTTAGTCTTACAACAGATGTGCCATTAAAAGACCCTTTGTTTCACCTTGTATGACTCCCTTACTGACTTTCTGCCTTTCTCAGAATGCTATTGTTTAATAGCCAAGAGCACAAACAGAATATATTCTGAGTGTCATGGCTATTAAATTCTCCTTGTCTATGATTTGGAAACGTTTATGCAGCTTTCTTTGCCACATGCAAGCATGCAAGATTCACTAAAAATTCCAACCGTGAGTTTAGCTCTGGGCAAAGTCAAATTGGCAGACTTTATGAACTGAACCAATAAACACATAGACATAATCTTAACAGAAAATAAACAAAAGGGATGATGATGTTAGACTAGACTCAGCCCTAGCTTTCTTTTAGCATTCGTACATTACTTCTGTGGTCAAAAATAGCCATGGTGTGTAAGTGAGAACTCAAAGTAGAATAAAACAGAGGAAAGAATAACCATCTATAACTAATGAACTATCTCTTTAGAACTTGACCTTAAAATAAAATTCAAAAGGAGTTAATCAGTGGTATCAAAATACACAATGGACAGTTTTTCAGTATTTTCTGGGAACCACATGAATAATGACAAACAGGGAGAATTTTTCTAAATACAGGGGGCCCGAACATTTACTGAGAATTAAGGTAAAAATTCTGTTTTCCAAGTAATCTGCCAGCTTTTTCAGTAAAACAACATGCTACCTTTGCTAAAAGCAATCTAACCAACAGGCAGCAAAATCTGAGTTTTGAAGCTCGCCATACTATATAATTAGTAGGAATAGACTGAGATGTTTCTCTGACTGAAGCAGAACTTCAGAAAATTGTGATGCAAGCAAACAAAGGGATATCTCTAAATTGACTTCAGATGCATACAGTGGACATTGTTTTATGTAATTAATAAGAAATTATCTATAAAAGAAAGGCAGACATTATAATTTAGCTGATTTTATAGCCAGCCCTTTTTCCAGCATCTGAATGATAAATGAAAACATTTTCTTACCAACCTTTTTTTCTCTGTACTTTGACTAAGGTCCTGTATTCAATTAGATCCTTTCTGCCTCTGTGTATCACTCGTAGGAAGGTTGCATGGGCTGTCCGAGAACATTTGTTTTGTCCAAGCAGATGTTCTCTTGAAGCTCCACGCCTATACTGTGTCACTGGTGACTGCGTGCCTAGACATACAGATGGAGACTCTTCTCTGTCGCCTGGATGTCACAGGTTCCCAGCTCTGTAGTACCTTGCTTTGCAGCTATCTTGAAGCACGTGAGTGAAAGGGAATCGGACATTGCATTTTGGAACAAAGTGTATTTGCTGGTTGTATTGAGAGTTAATTGTTAAAAGGTGAAGAAATCAATTATGCACTGCTGGTTTATGTGCTTGCGAGGATGATAAGCAGCAAGACATGGAGTTGTACTGAGGGAAAGGACTAATCTGTTGGAATTACTGTTTCAGTGCAATAGAAGCAACTTAGTGATGTTTCTGTATGGTCTTAAATACAATTAATGGAGCACACAGCAAACATGTTTGTAACATTTATCTGACATTGTCATGTAGTCTCTGCAATAGGAACAAAAGCCTTTTATGATTAACACATTTTTTAAGTTTAGTCATACAAATGTCAGAGGACATTCTTGTTACACAATGTAACTGCTGAAAAAGGACACTATATTATGTGGCATTGGCAGCCTACTTGATTGAGGAAGTAGATAAGATTACATTAATGAAAACACATACACACTGTTGACTGACAGCTTATATCGTATGGACCAACCTCCTAATTTCTGAAACTCAAACGTGCAAGCTAAACAACTTTTAAAAAGGTTGTTAAATGCACGTAGCTTGCCTGATTCCTGTTTGTGTATTTTTAATTTTTTTAATAAGAAATATATTTTATATACGTATGAATGTTTCCTGAGGCATAATTATGCTGTTCAATTATTAGAAAATTAGGCCATTTTCTTCTTTCTCTCTCTTTTTTTTTTTTAATACATAATAGGTTACATTATTTAATTAGATTAGAATGCATTATTTAAGGTTATGGACTTTGTTCCATTCACATACTAAATATTTTATTTTGTTTGCTCCATTTGGAGGATATAATTTTGAGCTGGTCAAATGGTGCCCTGGCACTTTATGGAGGGACTGGACTATCATCCTGACTGGAAAAAGTGTTTAAATATGCTGTAAAGGGAAGAAGATTACTGTGGAGTAGATAGCCTGAAAACATGAGTGATCTGTTAGAGAAAAAGAAGAACATGAAGAAAATAGCTTGGAGTAAGGTCAAGCAGAGGGAAGATTTTGTTTATTTCTAATAATAGAAGTAGTGTTGTGTAATTTTGTTACTGTTTTTGTTCCCTTGTGAATAAATTATTTTAAAGGTGGCGGGTTTTATCATTGAAAACAAGGACAACACCGGGAAGTACAAAGTAAGGTGAAGAAGACAGAAGAGTTTCAGCTGAAAAAGAATTACAAGATCAGCAGAAGAGAAAGAAAACACTCATTATGTAGCATAATGGCTGTGAGTCTTTCCTAGCAGTCCTAGATTTCAGTCATTTGCCTAGTAGTGGAAGCTGGACTTGTGTCATACATCCCAGTATATGTGCTGCAGATGACTAACAAGTATAAGCAAAGCAGAATTGTACTACTTTCCTTACTTTCATATTTAATATATCCAAAATGAAGTTGTTAGACTAGATTCTTTACATAACTTAAATTCTTTCACAGAATCACAGAGAAGTTGAGCTTGGAAGGGATCTCTGGATTTTATCTTGTCAAGGTTGTCTGGTTCAGCAGAGACTGCTAGAGCCACTTACCCAGGATCATGTCCAATCTGTTCTTCAATATTCTTTCTCCTGTCACAGGACACTGCTGGAAAGAGTGTGGTTCCATCTTCTTTGCAGGATCCCTTTTAGGACTTTTTATGTTCAGGCCTTTTTGCACATTGATCGGATCCTCTCTGGGCCTTCTATTGCCCAGGTTGAACAGTTCCAGCTTGCTCAGCCTATCCTTCAAGGAGAGATTCTTCAGCCCCCTGATGATCTTCATGGCCATTTGCTGGACTCTGTCCAGCACATGCAGCGCTCTTGTACTGGGGAGCTCAGAACTTAACACGGTACTCCAGATGAAGGATCAGCTTCTTCCTCCTGCTGGCAAAACTCCAAAAACAGTCCAGGACACCATTAGTGACAAGGGCACATTGCTGGCTTATGATCAACTTGGTGCCTGCCATGACGTCCTGGGCTTTGTCTGCCAAGCTGGTTTCTTACTGGAAACCTGCACGTGCAGGTGCATGGGGAGGGCCTTCCTCAGGGGCAGGACTTTGTGTTTCCCCTTGTTGAACTTTCTGGGTTCCTGCCGTGGCAGGGTATGGCCCTAGGGGGATGCGGGGGGATGCAGGGAAAAGCACGAAATTGTGACTGGGTAGGAGGGATCTGGTTGCTGCTATAGCAAGTTAGCACCAAACAATGCAGACTGGTAGGAGAGCAGAGCCCTGGGATGTGGGGGCAGAAGGTGTGGTGAGGATGAGGACAGTGCTGGAGTGGTAAGCACTGGGACATGGGCTGTCCCTGAAGACCTCTGCCTAGGAACATCTGCCTAGGACCAGCTGCAGAGATGCAGGTCTGAAACTGGGGAGCATTTGCCTTTGCATGAAGAACAAAATAGTACTTGGCATAAAATAGTACCTGGCACACGTAGAAGGACCATCAGCATTAATATCCCAGTCCTCCTAACCAGGGGCTGCATCCCCTCACCCCTTCTCCTACCCATCCCACAGGGGCCAGCAACCCAGGAGGAAGCAGAGGCCATATACTAGGAAAAGGGGGAGAAAGCAGAGATGGGGATAGCAACGCCAATAGCATTGTTAATACTAAGATTCTGTATTTTTCATCCATTTAATTTCCTTGACAGACTACTGAGAGCCTTCTGATTGACTGGGCTGGCAAATACCCCAGTTGCTGGCCCAGCTCCCAGCTCCATTTTCATTGTTTGGGGGCATTCTTCCAGTACTGCTGGTAGATTGGCTTCTTGCAGGATGGGAAAGAGCCTTGGGAGTTGCTAGTCCCCCAGGAGAGTGGTCTCTGCCCCAGCTGGGAGTGGAGGGACATGGCATGGCCTGCCCTGGATCCTCATGAGGCAATTGCTTCTCCCGGTAGGTGGGAACAGGGGCACTGGGGGGCACCCCCATAAGGAGCAGTGGTTGAGGTGATGGAGTGCTTCTCTTCAGCTCCAGTAGGGCTGCTGGAAAGGGTTGGGCTGGGTGTGAGAGACCGCCTTGGTGAGGCAGCAGGATGGGGGGCATCCAGGGAGTTGCCCTCCTGCTCCCCAGCAGCATGGCCACCCTCCAGGTCCGACAGATGGTGGGCCTCCCCACTGCACCACTGCACAGTGACATCGATGAGGCTCCCTACAAACCTTGCTGTGTGGTTTTTGAGGCTGAACCTTGGATGCTGGACCAAGGAATCTGTGTTCAGCCAAAGCAGAGCGGGGTGAACATTACAAAGTCCTCCACCACGTGCAAGTGTCAGTTCTCAAAGGTCAGTCTCAGTTTCTGAAGTACTCAGAGTAGAAGTGACTGGAGGAGAGCTGGGTGGTCACAGAAAAGGGATGCCCAAGTATGCAGCTGGAGGCCACCCGCAGGAGCCCTGGGCAGATGGTACTCCACAGGCTGTTGTGCTGCTGCTGCAGGTCTGCGGGCAGCTGGATGGCCATGAGGTCCTCCTGCCTGGTGGCCAACAACTGATGACACTGCAGATGATGTGACAACATGTGCCGCAAAGTCGTGGTCCACCTGCACCAAGGACACATGGAGGGAGAGGATCTCCATCGTGTGGACGGGGCACTCAGGCATGCTCTCAGCCCACTGCAGGATGCATAGGTAGGCAGCGTTGTCCCAGCTGTCCAGGCATATGGGACAGCAGTTGTCCAGCTCCATGGTCGTGCTCTCTGCTGCAGTGGGACAGTGGGAGCTGTAAAATGCTGGGAGCTGTTGAGTGCTGCAGCAGTGGGTTTCACACTAGAAAGGGAAGAGGTGTTGCAATCATCATCTGCACTGGGGAAGGGTGGACGTGCCGAGGTCCCTCAAGAGATAAACCCTCCCAGCTCTGCAAGATAATTTCCCCTTCCAGCTCACCTCTGCTGCTGAGAGCACTCCTGGGTGCCTCAGCTGCCTGAACCTGTCAAGGCTGAGGAATTTCCTCTGATGGCTCTGGGGTTGGACACTAATACCAGCAATAAAGAAACTCCCCTCAAACAACACTGGTACCAAAGGCCTCGCTCAACACTCTAGACCTCAGCAATTAGCTGGACTTAGCTGAAGTCCAGGCATGAGTTTACTAGGTGAGACTCGGTGCCCAGATGAAGCAGTCAGGTTGTAATCCACCACCTGGGGAAAGTCACTAGCCAACATCACAGTCTGTCACTCAGTGACATTTCAATGTTACCAGAAATTCAGTAAAAATTATAAACTTCTTAACACCAACATACACTAAGAAGCAGGCATTCTTTACTTGGCTGGATGCACAAGGGGTAGCTCTTCCAAATACCGTGCATGCTGAGTATAGGAAAGTTTCTGTTTATATACTGTATTTTACATCCACATTCATTGATAATCTCAGAATAAACATTCATATGATAATCGTTTCCCCAACAATGTGAACACATTTCCCCTCCCCTTTATGCATGCATTCTTATGTCCTGGGGGTCTCTCCATAGTGGTGGGGGACCCCAACCTTATAGCTGGCTGACTGAGACTGGGTGAAGTTGGCAGAACACTGGGGCAGATGAACTTCCAGTTCTCCTTCTTACACAATGGGCATTGTGTAGTTCCACAGGCCAGTGGATTTTGAAGAATAAGCATTGTGTTAGCTCACTGGGTGTAGACAATTTATCATCTGGTAACATCAGCACATCCCTGGAGACACCACTATCCAGCGCTAGGTAACATCACAATGGGCCATCCTCACCCAGTGCTCTCTCCAGGAGCACTGTGGCCCAACACGTGTCTGGAGTTACTGTAGTGCTGCTGCCAACACCACCCCTCTATCTCTTGTCTTGTGCTTTGTACCAGTGTTTCACACAAGCCACCAAGGCCTAACCATGTGTGCCAAAGCCCCATCGGGTCACTATGGCAGACATTTCCAGGCAAGAGGGTTCTCTGGATAAGACCTCATGCCTCCTTGGAAGGCTACAAGACAAAGCCAGTAAAACTGCTGCAAGACTGACAGCTGCCGGTGGCACTCACTAGAATTTCATCAAGCTCACATCCTCTTGCAGCTTCTCAGGACACCCAGGCAGTGACAACTCTGGAAATGGGAAGAGGCCACCAAAGGCTATGTCTCTTGTCCTCTGTCTTGCCTCAGGTAATTCTCTCCAGACTAAGTGGGAATATACATTTAGCAGCTTGCAAACACGTGGATATGACAGTTTGTGTGTGAATGAGTGAATGAATTTTATTTCAAGATAAAAAATCTCCCCTCCTTGCTTTGAACTTTGCAACATTATTGTGATTTGTTTATTCAGTTTGCAACAGAGGTTTGGGGACGCTCAGAATGTCCCAGGAGGCCCTCTAAACTCTGCCTAGAGATCAACAGTGCAATAAGATCTGTATAGTTAAAGTTAAGATTACTTACCACATCGCATGGCCATCCTCCTTGCTCACATAGGATGGGGTGGGGAGCAGATTGCTATTCAGAAGTTAAAGCTGTCCATTTACAAGTGAGTACAGTGTGCTACAGGGGATCTTATCATTACAGGCCTCTTACTATTTATATGTCCCAAGAGGATACACAGATAGGAGAATTTGAAGTCATGGTGGCTTTGGTGGCCCTGTGAGCTGAGAGGAGTAGGTACTTTTTTTCTGTTAGGTTTTTTGGGTCTCTGTTGCAGAAAAAACTGCATTACAATTTAGATCAGATCTGATCAGAACAGAAGCATTTTATCACTACACCTACAGGAGAGAACGCAGAACAGCAGAGTGACCATTGCTGCCGATAGGAACTCTGTCCAAAGGAGGCAGACACAGAGCTGATAATACCTGATATGTAGGTTATACATTCTTCATCAAAACTGTGTCAGATAAGCAGGGTATGGTAGGTAACAACAGAGATTTAAATCCTTCAGATAAGTAGGGCCTATGCAGCACCTCCATTTACAAATAATCTACTCCTTTTATGAATAATCCACTCTTTTGTAAATAAATCCTGCTGACTGGCAAGACTCTTACCTGCAAATGTGTTTTAAGTAGGGAGACCTGTAGAGGCCTATGATACATTAACTGTTTTGCTTCCACAACACTGGATTCTTTCTTTCCTCCTTTCTAAAAATAGCAAAATCAGAGAATGTAACATAAAGTCATTTTAGCTAGATATATTATGCCAACAACCCTGAAGTCTGCAACATCAGCAAAATGTAGATAGGAAGCTAAGAAACAGAATACCCCATTTGTGCATCAACTGACATTGAAAAAATGTAAGTATTATAGCTAAATCGCAATGCTGCCTACGTTATACACAACCACAATGGTTTAATAACTTCTAATGGAAGGATGTATGTGTTTATATGGTAAAAACATGGACATAAAAGAATGTAAAACAGTTTATTGTGAATTTTTTTCTCTCTTCTATAACATATAAAGACCAAGAAGAAAAAGAAATGAGACTGGAATTTAAATGAGAAAAAACATCAGCTGTGAAATAGTAATAGATCACAGAAATTCAAAGAAATTTGTTTGCTTTCTTGGTTTTTTACTTTGGTAAAGGGGACATGCTAGGGTAACTTGAATTGTTAGTAGATAAAATCTGGAAAACCTTGAAAGTTTCATTTGTTAGTTTCTTAGGAGAATACAGGTTGTGCACATGGTTTGGATTTCCTTCAGTAAAAATACAGTGTTTTCTGGCTTTACCAGAATCATCTTTCATCATGTCAGCCAGAGGAGCCAGCAAGAGGAGGAATAATTAATTTCCCAAGCAGTTGTATTATGTCAGACCTGTTACTCACTCCTACAGGGCAAACAGTAAGCCATGCTTTTTAGCTGCATCAGAGTAGCAAAAGCTTATCTAGATATAGACACAAGAGGCCCCTCATTTACCCAGTACATGTTTTGTAGTTAACTTCAGCAACTCAAGGTTGCAATCCATTTCTAAAACTGTTCCAGTTTTTTTCATTTTGTGTTTGGCTCTAACAGCTAACCAGTCTCTTGGAAGAAGCTTGTCCCAGGATAGTCTTGATCTGACATTATTTGTTCATGTTAAACTCACCTGAACAAATTGCCTATCAAAAATATGACAACTGGTGTAAACTCACAATATATAAAATGAAAAATCATTTATAATGCTTCTTACAGATATTTGTTTATACAGAAAAAGCAGACCTGACCTTGCCTTATGTCCTGGTCTCAGCCAAGGTAGTGTTAACTTCTTCTCAGCAGCTGCTACAGTGCTATGTTTTGGATTCGAAGTTAGAATGGTGTTGATAACACACTGATGTTTTAGGTTTTGCTCAGCTGTGTTTATCCAGTCAAGGACTTCTTTTTCCTTGTCTCATGCTCTGCCAGTGAAGACATACACAAAAGAAACTGGGAGGGAGCACAGCTGGGACAGGTGGCCCAACCTCCCCAAAGGGATATTCCACACCATAGAATGTCAGGCCCGGTGTGTAAACTGGGAGAGCTACCCAGAAGGGGCGACCGATTGGGGTTCAGGAACAGGGTCTGGCATCAGTAAGTGGGTTGTGAGTAATTAATTTGTGTATCACTTGTTTTTTTCCTTTTTATTACCATTATTATCTACCATTACTACTGCATATTACTTTATTTTCTATTATTAAACCATTCTTATATCAACATACAAGTTTTACTTTGATTCTCCTTCCCATTGCACGTGGGTGGGGTGGGGACTAGAGGGGACGTTGAGCAAGTGGCTGCGTGGTGCTTGATCTCCATCTGGGCTTAAACCAGGACACTGAATTAACCCTCATCATGAGCAATGCTCATCTCTGCGAGTGAGCAGGCAGACATGGCAAGTCTGCTTGTTTGCTTCAAAATCTGTTTCCCAAATCTCAGTTTAATTGATCAGAGTCTTCCAACTGGAAAGAGATGGGATGAGAAAACTGCTCCTGACAGCCTCTGGAGTCAATCTCCTTTCTGAGTAGTGATTTGATGAGCAGATTCTGTGTGGCCCAGTGCCTGGAGGTCACTGCTGCAATCTGGGCTCCCCAGCAACTTCTGTTCCTACATCCACCTAAAGGCATTGGACCCTTTCTCAATCACTGTTTGCATCCAGGCTGAAATATAAAGAGAACCCTAAAAAATCAAGGCCAAGAAAAAAAAGTGTTAATACAAGATGATACACTGTTGATTTCTTAAAACCTCGTGGTGGAGCACAGAATGAAATGCAAAGCTAGAAGTAAAGGGACAAGAGTCCAGAGCAGAATAGGAATCCCTATCAGTAGCCCAGACCCAGTTAAATTATTTAAATGGAGAGCAGTGAATCAAAGTGGCCCCAATTGGTTATCGTGTTCTGCTGTTCTGACACTGCTGGAGGGGGTTCCTCACCAGGAACAAGGACTTGCAAGGGAACCCGTGGCACATAGCATAATTCTCTTGGCAACAGAAAGCACTGGCACCATCAGCCCTCCAAAATATTTTCTGTTTCTGAAAATCAGTTGAAGAGCACCTGCCGGCTGCATTCTTTGTGAGGCTGTTTTAAGACCAGCAGTGAGGGTAGAGGGTCTTAATAGAGACAACGGTCCACAACACAGGTACAATGGAAGAAGATCCACTGACAATTCCTGGGCTGAATTTTGCACTTAGGAAGAGGGAGGAAGAATACAGACTTCTTCATCTGCAGTGCTTTCACTCAATGGCACAGAAATATACCCATCTGTTAAATTGACTGTATATTCACATGCATTAAAAATATCTTCCAGGGTATTTTGCCGGTGTGGGTGAGGAGGTGTGAGCCAGGGAGGGTGGAGGAGGAGAAGCAAACTGGGGAAGTCAGCAAAATCTGGCATATTGTAGCTACTCTCTGCTTGGGAATTATCCTTCTCTCATCCTTTCATTTAGGATGAGTGTCCTAATTTGTAGCTGAGGAAGCTTGGAAAAAGGGAGTTGAAAGCCTTTCATTAGATACATGTGACTGCAGGCACAATGTGGGGGTTTTTTTGAACAAAAAGGGCTCAGGTGCTATCAGGAAAGGACAGAGCAGTGTTGGCTATACAATACACAAGGCATACAGGTGATTAACATAACGAAAATAATTAGCAATCTTAAACTGAGTCCATCCAAGCCCGTGAGAAACAATATGGAGCCAGAAGAGAGGGCAAGGTGCCATGCTTGGCAATTGCATTATTTCAGTTCAGCAGCAAATTCTACATAGATAGAATGGCATGTTTTCCTGCTGCACCTTGCAGGGGGTTTCCATTCTGTAACACAGAGCAGGAGTCCTTTGGAGCAGCCATTCTCAGGGATCAAGGGTCAAAGGAAGACTGGAGAACATATGGGCCTGCTGCTGAATGGTGCAGGGGACCTGGTAACAGATGACATGGAAAAGGCTGATGTACTCTGTGCCTTCCCTCCTCGGTATTTACTGGAATCTTTACAATATTTTCCAGCAATGTTTATAGTGTTTTTCAACTAGGCTGCTGCAATAGGTGTCAAACCCAGCAGGATCCTTTAAGGCAAATCATATTATTTCAGGTCTGGGCTTTGATTGCTGGAGATGATTATATCTTGTACTGAAAGCATTGTTGACATGATCCCATTTACACTTAGTGACTTGAACCTCCTCCTCTCTGGGTTATCTTCTGCTCTTCCTGGCATGGTACCTCAGCAAATTCTGCCACCATGTCACATCTTGAAGCAATGCTTGCTGCACAGTTTCTTGAACCAACACCTCCAGCAGCAGCTTGTCTTCTGTATAAAGTGTCCCTGATTGTCCTTCAGGACTCCCAAGCAGCTGCAATTCCCATCAGGGAGCTAGGGCCTGGACAGAACCCTCCAGGCTTCCTGAGGGAGCCCATGCCTCAGGGCTTGTTTCTCCTCTCTCTCCTGTCCAGGCCCTGGCGGTAGGGTTGGCAGAGAGTGGGGGGCAATGCGATCAGCTGGGCTGAAAGCACAGCAGGTGGGAGAAAGAGGAGCATGAGGAGAAGCATGGGAAGAGCAAAGTGGACATTAGTGTGATTTACTCCTTGCTGAAGGGGTCAGAGCAGGCATTTGCCCCTTTGTAGAGCTTGTCCACAATACTTTTTCTCCTAAGCATAAAATAAAGTAGTAGCTGATCTTTTCAGTTAAACTAGGTCCTGTACATGTGCAGGTCTCATGCATGAAGTACAGTGTGCTGTAGGGGCCCCTGAATGAAACAAGCCAACTTTGCAACTGAAAGGTGTAGTGTTACACTAGCACTGTGTTAGTACTGTCATCAGGAATATGTTTAGTTTGAAACACAGTCACCTAAAATGTTGGAATTAATTCTGAGTACTTAATTCCCGGAAGTCTCATTTCTGTTTCCTCCATTTTTCCAATTATATTTCAGAAAACCATAGGCGTTTGAAGGGTTTTCAAATTAATCCATATTTTTAAATTGTGGAATGCCATTAGGGTTTTTTTGGCGCTGCAGAAAAACCTACATTATAGCATGGATAAAAGCTTGTACAGTGTAATTGATATATTGCATAACGACTTCTTCTATAGCAAAGCCTCCATGTAGTGCCTAACCTCTGGCACTTGGGGGTGTCTTCTGACAAAATATGTCTCCAGCTTGCTACAGAATGGTTAAAATGTGCCAGCAGTAGCTCTCTACGGTAAAGAGCATTGATGTCACACGGGAATTTCCTCTGATTCTATCAATAAGCAGTCCCTGAAGTCAGCTACATCTGGCCTCTTGTTTCCACTCTAGATTGCCAGTGATGTGCTGAGGATGTATCTCTAATCAGCAGAGGATGTCCCAGGGCTTCTCAGCATGCTGCCTTTTCCTTCAGAAAGCACTGACAGCAGTACTTCTGCTTGGCATGTGGTAGTTTCGTCCAAAGCCAATGATTTGAGGAAGCTGGCTTTGCATGTGTCTCCTGTAAAAGTGCTTAGCATGTACTAGGCACATTTTTCTTCACGGGTTATCCAACCCTTATGTGGTTTCCCTTTGTTGCATCTTCCTTTGCTGTAGGACAGGCCATCTACACCCAGAGGGTGGTTGGACACTGGAACAGGCTCTCCAGAGAACTGGTCACAGCACCAGCCTGACAGAGTTCAACAAGTGTTTGTACAATGCTCTCAGGCACACAGTGTGACTCTGGGGGTGTCCTGTGCTGAGCCAGGAGTTGGACCCAATGATCCTTGGGGATCCCTCTCAACTCAGCATGTTCTGTGATTCTGTGATCTAGTGCAAACTGTGCAATTCCGTATGTACCCCATCTGCTACAGAAGCGTGCTCACATGTATATATTAAAGTTGTGCCACATGTCATGCCTCTCTTTAAGCAAGAAGGACAAGTTCAGCAGGAGATTAAATTAAATTAAAATCTAATGTTTTCAGGTGGTCAGGAGCTCAATGCAGGGCTTTTCTGTTTGCATGGTGTCTTCACAATTAAGATACAGGTACCGTGCAGGACAAACAGGCATTGAGTGAGTAGCATTAGCTAATGAAAATACGCATTAGCATTTACATCAATCTGGTAGCTTGAACCCATTGTAAGATTAGTGAAAGCAAACTTTTGAAGCTTCTGCCTACTCCCAATGAGCATGGAGTGTCTGGAGTCCAAACAAGATGATCTTTAGTATTCACTTATTCTTACACTTTTACACTTTGTAAACTTTTTCAAAGTTTTTTGAACCTGTGAAATATACAAAGGGCATGTTGTAGAGAAAGCTGATTTCTCAGAAAGAGAAAAATGTGCCCTGCCTGCATCGGAGTGTCAGAGAGGATGAGCAAGTCAGATTTAACTTTAGCACAGGCCCATGTACTCCACAGGCAGGCTCCCCAGCACAGGCTGGGGCATGTATCACACATCCTCACTGCCATGTAAAAAGTAAGTTTTTCTCTCTCTCCTTGTGCTCAGAGATAAACAGAAAGAGTAAAAATCATTCTGCAACCTAATATAGAAAGTGATCCAATCTAGATGTGTGGACAGAGAAAAGAAACCCTGTAGATCCATCACTCTGGAGTCTAGTGTTTAGTGCTTTAATTTCTCATCCATTCTTCACAGAGAGTACCCAGCTCCAGGACAGGTAGGATGAAAGTACCAGCTGAACTTTGGTCACCCGTAAAGTGCTGTATCCCACAACGACTATGCAGGCAAGCAAGGAGTTTTGTAAAGCAATTTCTTCATTGCTGAGTTCCAAGTTAAAGGTTTTACACTGGTCTCTGGCTCTTTCTGTTGCTCCATTTCAGAGTTGCACAGTATCTGGGACTGGGCAACCATGGATGTACAGATAGATTGGGGAATGAGTGGCTGGAGTGAAACTCCACTGAAAGGGACCTGGGGGTCTTGGTCAATGGCAAGCTGAACACGAGTCAGCAGTGCCCTGGCAGCCAGGAGGGCCAAGCGTGTCCTGGGGGGCATCAGGCACAGCATCGCCAGCCGGGCAAGGGAGGGGATTGTCCTGCTCTGCTCTGAGCTGGGACAGCCTCACCTTGAGGCCTGGGGGCAGTTTTGGGCACCACCAATGTAAGAAAGACATTAAACTATTAGCGAGTGTCCAAAGGAGGGTAACGAGGATGGTGAAGGGCCTTGAGGGGAAGCCGTATGAGGAGTGGCTGAGGTCACTTGGTCTGTTCAGCCTGGAGAAGAGGAAACAGAGGGGAGACTTCATTGCAGTTACAACTTCCTCATGAGGGGAAGAGGAGGGGCAGACACTGATCTCTTCTCTGTGGTGATCAGTGACAGGACCCAAGGGAATGGCCTGAAGCTGTGTGAGGGGACATTTAGGTTGGGTATTAGGAAAAGGTTTTTCACCCAGAGGATGGCTGGACACTGGAACAGACTCCCCAGGGCAGTGGTCACAGCACCAGCCTGAGAGAGTTCAGGAAGTATTTGGCCAATGCTCTCAGGCGCAGGGTGTGACTCTGGTGATGTCCTGTGCAGGGCTAAGAGCTGGATTGAATGATCCTTACGTGCCCTTTCCAACTCGGCATAGTCTTTGATTCTGTGACCTTGTAGCCCAGCTGTCTGAGAGGCATATGTTCCTGTCCTCAAAGGACTCTGGCTGCATACTTGTGAATTTATTGTCACTAGTTAGGTCTAAGACACAAGCTGCTGCCCCCTCATTTTGTTTAGTACTTCTTTTAAGACTGATATAATGACGTACTTGTTCAAGAGCTGCACAACCCAAGGGAAAATATAATTAGGCCTAAGTGGAACTTTCTTCCAGCCACAAACCAACTGAAAACAAGTAACTTCAAGATCTACCTTCATCTATGATTGTAATTTAAACAAGCTACAAAACATTTCTTCTGTTTCCCTGGAAAGGTGAATTCCTTTTAATTTCAGCATTACTTAAAATTAATTTCACACATACCAGGTGCATTTTCTTTAAGAGATTATCAGTTTGTAGGTATCTGAGTAAAATCTGGGTAATTTTCTCAATTTATATTTTGCTCTGCTTTTTTATGAGATGTTACCACTGTGCCTTATTTTTTTTTTTCTGTCCTTAGATGTCATGTCCACAGCAACACTTTCATACGGTTTAAAAATAGACTCACATTTATATTTCAAGTAAATTTTTAGTTCCGTAATTTCTTCCTTCACAAAAAATTGTTTTGAACTTGTATTCTTCCCAATGCACTCAAATCTTTGATATACCAGAGTGATATCTTAATTTAACTAGCAATCTATTGTAAAAGCCTGTGTTTTCAAACTTGCAAAAGAGGTAAGCTACCACTGTAAGTAGTAAAGGGTCTGGGGGAAAAAAAAAAGAAAAAAAGAAAAAAAAAAGAAAAAAGAAAGAAGGGTTTGTCAATATTAGGTAGCAAGATAAAACCGTGAATAGACAGAAACTCTTTGTTGTGTACACCTCATGCCTCCAGGACCTCCCAGCATAGCTCATCCTGTCTGGTAACAGCTCCCACTGCATTTCCAGGGATCTCACTGCTGAACTCAATGTAACAGTAGTTGGTGAGTGGTTTTGTTGCATGTCATGAAATACAGACTTGGCTTGAAGGATATAAAATACCTATGTCATGGATAGAACTTCCAGCATTTAGCAAAATCGGCTGAATGCAATATATTGGTTGCAGACAAAAGAACTTGTGATACATTTAATGGTAAAATGAAAGACAGGAACCTTACACAGATGTTAGTTTGGAAAGGGCAGAGCTGAGTAGGTCATCCTACTGTTCTTCTTCACAGTTTTCTTTTTCTTTATACGAGTATATCACAGATTCTCCTAGGGTTAAAAAAGGGTCAGGGGCATGATCTGATGCCCAGACCCTTCCATAAAAAGGAGGATCTTTTATAATTTGAGGTATAGGAGTAGGTACTGGTAGACATAGTCCTTTGCATGACTAGTATAATTTGTTATGAGACAAGACGGAAATACAGACTTCCTTGAGCAAAGGAACTTGCCTTTGGAGAAAAAAGAAAAAAATCTCAGGCCATTTTAGGAGATCAGAAAAGTCATGAAAAAACAGCTATGAAAGGCAGTCCAGGATGGTCACAAAGATGTCAAAGTGACTTGTGTAAAATTGGTCTGAAAATCTGATGCTTTCAGCTAGCTGGGTTTACGTTGCAAAAGCTTTCCTGAGTCTCTCTTGGCTTGGAGGCTGGCCAGTTCACCGAGGCCACCATGTACCCACACTGACAGGATGTTGCCCGTGCAGGGCCAAAGGACAAGGAATGCGGCACTATGCTTCTTGCATTGTGCTTTTCTGGAACCAAGATTTACCAGATGGGAAACAGAAGCACTTAGCAACTTGTTCATATGGTAAAAAGCAAACAGTTGTAACATGGGGCAACTGATAAAAGCCAAGTCAGACACTGGGAAGCTGTGGATGGGCCAGAGTATGTGTCCTGCACAGGGGTTAAATTATTGCCCAAAATTACTGGAGGTGCTTATCTATTCACCTTTTAAAAGGCTCTAGATTTTAAAGACAAAATTTGAAAGAAAAGAAGTTGAAGCAGGAAAGGGACTGAGACCTTTCTCAGTTAAACCTGTGTAAGAGGGAGGGTGAAATACTGTGGCACATGCCCAGACCTGCAGTGAGCGGGAATTGTTATGACCACGCTGTCCCATGGGGTGCTTCCTGCAGTGGGGAGTTCTTGATGTAACCAAGACAAAGCAGATGCAGGATCTAGTCCCACCTGAAAATCCAAGTTCTCAGAAGCCATAAAGAAGAGCTACACTATATTAAAAAAAAACCCCAAAACAACAAACCCCCAACCATTTAGTCATCTTCATCCTGATTGTACAGTCTCAAATAATTTGAAAGCTGTGGGTTGTTCACCAGTGGAAAGGAAACAAGAAAAATCGTGAATTCCAGGGCAGAGGAAGTTCTCAAGAGTACTCAATGAATATTCCTGCTAAGCCCTTTCCCTCCAGGCAGACAAATGTGACACACTGAAAAATGTTTATAAGTTTGCAGCACTCCAGAGTATGTCAGATCTTGGATGTTAGGAAA
>VWZT01005666.1:20801-33968 GCA_013397055.1 Pachycephala philippinensis | reverse complement strand
CCCAAAGAGAGGTTAAGTCATGAAGAAAAAAAAAAAAAAAAAAAAATCAAGAAAGACAAAGAACCACATCCAGTTTAATTCAGTATGAACAGATGAGCCTTTTCTGCCTTAGATGTCTGGCAATATTNAGAATCTTGTATGACAAAACAAAGGCTATCAATCAGTGTGTGTAGGCAATTTGGCAGACTTGAAAAGTACACAGAAAATGGTAAAGCATTAGTGTTGCTTCCACACTCAAAATTAAGCCCTCTCCTGATGGAGAATTAAGACATCCTCTAGCTCATGTGGCACTTAACAACAACTGCCACCAACTGAATCACAAAGACGCTCCGTGCTGGAAATCTATAACCTGGGGCTTCATTCTGGGCCAGGGAGCTGCTGTTTCTCTAATGCGTGGGCAGGAAGGTGTTTTTAGTGGCATCAGCTACAGCTTTGCTCCGACACAGAAAAATCGACTACGCTAACACTAATATACTCAAATGACAAACAGTTTGTTCCCTTTCTTGTTGTAGGTACTTAGGAGAGAAAGAAAGCTTTGTGTACACACAGCACGATCAGTAAGTCTGGAGAAATGCTATTGTTCCCACAAGCCTGAGAGTGCTTAGAGAACTGTGTTTATGTTCTTGCACCCTTTGTACCCACACAACATTTCCTGCTTTTGCAACGTAACAGAAGTATGGGGAAGTATCAGGAACCTTGCACACATTACCTCCTAAGTCATGAGAATTTCTATGCTTAAAAGGTAAGAGGATAAAAAGTGGGAAAACTTGAAAATTGTGTTCTCAGAAGAAGTTATTTTTTTCCCAGCAAATGTTACCAATAATTTGGGAATCGGATGTATTGAAATGAAAGATAGATGGCTAACCTCGTCCTTTCCAGTCCTTGCTCCCTCTCCGTCCAGCAAACAGATAGGGCAACTTTCCATGACTCAATCAGGAACTCGAAGGATCATGCATAGCCCCGCACTACACAGAGGTATTTCTTTTGTTTCGTTTTCTCCAGACTCTTTTATTTCCCTGCTCATCAGCAATGAGGAAAATGGGAGAGGAGAAGTCAGTCTTGCAGCAACAAAAGTACATCACACATCAAACAACCACTGATGGTAAAAAACTGCTAACACGAGAGGTACCTATAGGAAAAGATCGGTAAATCCCTGTACCACGGCCCACGCTGGGTTTCTGAGAGGAAAACTAAAACGGATGAAGGTTTGTTTGACGGCAGGTGTGGAAGGGAGCCCTTCGCTCCCAGCGCGGCAGTGCCCTGGAGCAGTGCCCAGCCTCCCGGGGCGCCGGAGCACAGCAGGGCGGCCAGAGCACCACCCGGAGGGCAGCTCCTGTTAGTACAGCACAGCCGCCAAAAACCAGCCTCCCGCGCTCTTTACTCCCCCTCACGTTATTTTTGTGTCCAGTCACACAACTCTCAGTTTAAAACTGAAATAGATTATCTCACTGATGTTAGCCAGGCAAGTTTGAAGAGTGCAAGTTTCCCTTTGTGCTTGCCTGTAAAACTACAACCCTTGCCTTTCTAGGGTTTGTTCCCTCTTCCAATCTGATGCGTTTTCTACAGATTAGAGGGATTCACTGGGCCCTTTGAAATCCTTTTTTCCTTAGGAGAATTAACATCTTTACCCATTTTATAGATTTCCAACGTAAACAAGGGAAGTTCTCTGAAAGCCAATTCTGAAATCAGCTGGGGTTTGGGGGTTTTTTTGGGGTTTTTTTTTGCTGCCTCTAGATATCTTGGCTGACCTTACGTGTTGGAAACAGAGGTATGTGCTCCAGGAGCATGAGGGGCTTGTCTCTGGCCCAGCTGACCCCAGGGAGGACAAGGAGCAAAGCCACCTACATACCAGATGAAAAGAGAGGAAACAGAAGGAACACAGATTTTTCTCCTCTTTATGCAATAACTCCTATACAGTTTGAAAGCAACGAATCAGATAAGTTACCCGATATTATAATGTTCTCTCTCAAAATGTAGACTTTAATATGTCATTGACCTATGGTGGGCAGGGCGTTACTCAGCTGCATACAGAGCATAGTAGAATTATCACTACTGCTGCTACTTCTAGTTAATATTGGTAATACGCTCTTACACAGAACTACTGTTACTGTTTCCAGACACCTCTAACAGGATGTAGCAGGAATAGGAGACATCCTAAGATGTTCCTTACAAATGACCATAAGGTTTTCAGAGTTCCTAATTTCAGGCCAGGTGGAAAACACGAAGGGTATTGGGGTTGCAACTGGCTGATCTTTGACATTCCTCACAACCCAAACCAGCGTAGGATTATATGAAGCGAAAAATTAGACACATAACTGAAAGAAAATAAGTTATTCAGGTAGTTCTGCCAGGTAAAGTATTTACTTCGTCTTTTACACTTGATTTGAATGGAGAGATCGTCCAGAAAATACTGTAGATTCAGTGGATTTTATGCATTTATATTGATATGGAAATTGGCCAGATAAAAACTTCGCAATGTATTTTTGAGTATTAGAAATCATGCCTTCTTTATTCTTAATCTTCTTTAATTGAGTGCCCTATCATTGGGCAAACAAAGTTTTTATCATACACACTGATTATATATTAATTAACTACCCCTGATTACTTGATGTATACATATCACTTTACTTTACAGAGTGATACTCCTTGTTAGAAGTCCTTACATGGCTTTTTAGGGTCTTCTTTGCTGGTCTCCAGCATATGGTGTCCTTTCAATGTGGCTCTTCCTTGACCCCTGCTTTTGAGTAAGTGCAATATCATTGTTTTGCATAACTCCTACTTTGTCAGCCTTGCAGAGCTGAGCTGGCATCCTGCTTGCGTTTTGCTTCTTGACTTCTGTTTTGTCTGCTTCTCCAAGGCTACATTGTTCCCTTTATTTGATAAGAGTAAAATGTTGTTTTGTTCTACCATCCTTATCAAGTGAGTAAAATGCTGTTCTGTTCTACTGTCCTTAGCAATATGAATAGTATGATCATCCACCATAGCAGATTAGTTACTATTAAAAATATAAGAACCTTCATGGTTTGGGGGCACAAGTCAGATTGCTGAATAGCATGATTTACAAAAGACTGTTCTGAAGATAACCATGTCAATGTGTCCCTTTGACATATCTAAAGCATTTCTTGGTCAGAGCTGTAGCACTGATCCAATCCAACACAGTACTTTCTGTGGCCCTGGATCTTTATTTATGCTGTCAGGCAATTGGTTTTTTGATATTTAAAAAAAAAAAAAATCAATCAAAATGTAAGGCTACCCTATAAAACACGTTCTAGTAGGAGAAAAGAGGTAAAAGTGGAAGAATGGTGAGAAGAAGGATGGTAGGTTAGCTCAAGTGACTTTGCAGCAGGGAATGCCAAGACCTGGAGAATAATAGTGTGGGGAGCCCCATATATTATATCTACTACCGTTTATTCCCTGTCTGTTTTGAGAAATAGAATTTCTGTGTAGAGACAGCATATATGTTTGGAGACACTTGGAGGCAGTCTCACAGACCTGCTTGAGAATCCTGTTTCAGGGGAAAGAGGATCAAAGCTCAGAGATCACAAAAAACAGAGACGAGATCACAGCATGGTGGTAAACTACGTGTGTGCACGCCCTTGAGAAACTGGTGGCAAGAGCAGACCCACTGCCTTCCACCTGCCAGCTTGGACTGAGCCTGACAGTGCCTGTGTTCCTGCTTGACTGTCTCTTCCCAGGTCTTGCCTTGGGATCCCCCTGGTTAGCAAAGTAATGAAATAAATTTACTCTTTCTTTGCATTTCAGCTGTGGTTTTGTGGTTGTTCCAGCTGCCTGCCTGTGTTGACACACACACATCCTTCACTTCACATAACATTTTGAAAACATATTTCATCTCAATTAATACAGGATTTGGCAAACAGAGTAATATGGGAAATTGTTGGGAGGAAAAGGTTAAAAATGCAATATTTGGCGAGGAGGATGATAGGTTTGCTCAAAGTGACCTTGTGGCTGGGCAGACTAAGAATATCCATGTGGAAAACTTCACATATTTACTGCTGACTATCCTCTGTTTTGAGAAGCAGAACTTCTGTAGAGATAATATAGAAGCTATCAGAAACTTAAGAGACACCTCTCACAGACAGACTTGAGCGTCCTGCTGAGACAGAGATCAAAAAGCTCAGAGGTCATAAAAGCACAGCATTGTGAGAAACTGCACATGCATGAGGCCCGTTTGTACCCCGGGGCAGGCAGTGGGTCCCCTGCCCCACTGGGATCAGACCAAGCCTCACTGTGCCTGCAACCCCATTCCCTGTGTTCCTACAGCACAGTGGCCTCTAGGGACTGTTCAGTTAGTGACCTAATGAAATAAATCTACTCCTTGCACTTCAGCAGTGGTTTGGTGAACACCTTGGTTACTTGCATGTGTCAATTCACACGGAAATATAGGGGGTTTATTTAGATCTCATATTTATCTAAACAAGAAAGTTTTAAGTTGTCCTTTAAATAACTTGATCTGAAGTTTTCTTGACCTGAGACATACTTTGAGTTTATAGAGTTTCTTTTAATCCAGTTTGATTTACAAACATATTATTATTTCTCAATTCCTGTATTCACATAACTGTCAACTGAGTATTTTACTTAGACTAAAAAATGCATAAAATATTTCTGTTGCAATTACAAAATACATTTTCCTCCTGAGTCCAAGCAATGGAATCATTTGGGTAGTTTGTAATAGGTCCGTTTTGACAGGTGTGAAACTAAGAATGAAAGTAACACTGGGGCCAGGGCAGAGAAGGCATTTTCTAGAAATATCTTCGTGTAAATATATTACTTGTCTTAGCAGGGAATTTATTTTAAAACAAATAACCACTGGAAAAATAAGTAACACAAACTACTGATGCTGATTACATAAACATCACACTTCTTTAAAAACCTTTTCTCTGTAAAAATAGCCTTTTGGAGGCCTAATGGGAAAAAGTCCTCAACAGTGTATCTTTATCGACCGGATTTGGGCATCCATTTTGCTTTCAGAGAAGTAAAGAGCTGCTTGCCTGTTGTACTTGCCTGGCACCTACACAGCTAGGGTGGTTTAAGCCTGGCAACCTTAGCAGTATTGTAAAATACAATACCTTTGTCCCAGGTCAACAGCGGTGTATTTAATGAAGGATTGCTGGTCACCAGTGAACTCTCCTGAGGAAGCAGACCTAACCCACTGAAAAACACTCAGACTTACTCAGTTAATCTTTTTGTATCAAATTTTAAAAGCACATACCACTTGAGTCACATACACAGTTCTTGCATTCTGTAGCCATAATGCACTCCTGTGTTAGAGAAATTACACTTTCCCCTCTTTTTACTAGCTTAATCTGCCATTTTATTTCTATCTTCAGCTAAAGAATCATTTGACTACTGTTTTGAACACAGATTTTTGGAAAGATTCCTGTAAGCCCAGTGGGTCCTAGGAAGTAAGATTTTGCAGATGCAAGATATAGACTATCAGCTGGAGACTGGCTGCCTTTGCCTGTGACAAGGAGTACCACTGGTGTGTTCTCATGCTAGGCATTGCTTTCTTCAGCATCCCACACTGACTTGATCTGCCTCAACAATTACAATCATCTACTAACATGACATCTCAAAATTAAACTTACTCTAGATCATCAATCTTGCAGAACACCCCTAGTGCCAGTAGCTTGGAGTGCAAGCTGCAGGTTGTGCCCTGGCTGTGGGAAATGGCCCCAGCCCCAAACACCGAGCTGTGAAGGGGCACTGACCTTCTGCCTAACAAAGGGCACAGTCCTGCAATGCCAGCCATCACCCAGAGCCTCTGCAGGACCCAGGGAACAGAGAGAAGATCCCGGACTAAAAAAACCCTTTGAACCAAGAGGCACATGAAGAGGACATGAAGAGTGTGTGAAGAGTGGGTGAAATGACTGCAAGGTCAGGGATTCCTCTATTCAGGGTCCCTCCCGGGACACCCAAATTGTGCTCTTATTATGTTGCTTCTCCACAGTTTGTTACTTAGAGGAACCAGAGGTCTGAGACCCTGCTGTGGGAAACCCAGGGTTGAGCAGGGAACAGAAACTTGTCTGACAGTGTGGGTGTGAGGTGTGGAGAGAGTCAAACTGGGCACCCATTGCTTCACTGGAGCCACGCGCTGCGAAGGGCCTTTGGTCCCAGCAGTTAAAATCTTGGATGGCGTGACTCTGACTCCCAGAATGACATCCGAATGATCATAGAAGAAAACGTCTTTAGTAATCAGAATATGTCTGCAATGTCAGTATTTGAAAGCTCATTTTGAATGCAACTCAACCAAAACCAGCTCAGCCAACAAATAAAGATGTTCTGCTGGATTTCATATTTATCAATAACTAAGTGCTTTTTGGAAATGTGAATCTGAAGGTGTTGTGAATGAGTGTTTTAAGGTCAGTGTGTGATCGAGTGTTTTAAGAACAGCCTTGCCTGCAGTGACCTGAGGGTCCTGAGCCCAGTGAGGAGGGTAAAAAGCAAGATCATAAGCCTAGACTTCAGGAGATCAGACTCCCACCTCTCCAAAGATCTGCTTGGAAGGGTCCCATGGGATGAGCTTCTGAAGGGAAGACAGGCCGAAGATAGCTGGTTAATATTCAAGGGTTGCCTCCTCCAAACTCAAGAGCAGTGCCTCCCAACAAACTCCAGGCAAAAATGCCAGGAAGCCTCTGTATGGATGACCACGGAGTTTCTGGCCAAACTCAAACACAAAAAGGAAGCATATAGAAGGTGGAAACAAGGACAGATAAACTTAGGGAAATAGAGAAATATGATCAAAACATCCAAGGAGGGAATTGGGAAAGCAAATGCCCAAATAGACTTTAATGCAGCAAGGATGTCAAAGACAAGAAGGGTTAAGTACCTACAATAAGTACATATAGTAAGTATATAAGTACATAGGTGATGCAAAGAAGACGAGGGAAAAGGTGGGCTCATTGCTCAAAGGGACCTGGTTATGCAGGACATGGAAAAGGCTGAATTACTGAATCATGCTCAGTCTTTACTAGAGAGGATGGCCTTCAGAGTTCTCAGATCTCAGAGACCATAGGGGAAGTCTGGAGCAAGAGAGATGTATCCTTTCTGGAAGAGAATCACGTCAGGTAATACTTAACTGAATTGGACTTACAGAAGTCCACACGCCATGATGCATAAGCACCCATGAGTTCTAAGGGAACTGGCAGATGTCATTGTGAGGCCAGTCCCAAAAATCCTTGATCGTGGCAACTAGAAGTGTCTGATGACCGAAAATTGAAGAGCTGGGACTGTTCAGCAGGACAAAAGAAAGCTGAAGGGGAATCTCATCAATGGATATAAACACAGCAAGGGAGGGTACAAAGAAGATGGAGCGAGGCTCAGTGATGCTCAGTGACAGGCCGAAAGGCAATGACAAACTGAAACACAGAAGGGTCCCTCTGAACATCAGGAAACACTTTCTGTGAGGGTGTCTAAGCACTGGCACAGAACGCCCAGGGAGGTTGTGGAGTCTCCATCTTTGGAGATACTCAAAAGCCATCTGGACAGGATCCAGACCGACACTCTCTAGGTAGCCCTGCTTGAGCAGGAGTGCTGGAGAAGATGACCTCAGGAGATCCCTTCCAGTGTCAACCAGTCTGTGATTCTCTGATTCTGTGAAATACAATGCATAGGTTTGGATCCCCTCCTGACTATTTAAATGGTTTTGGATACCAAATAGGACTCATTGTTCTCAGGAAACTGTGCTTCCCGCCTAGCCTGGAAAGGCAGAAATGACATTTTTCAGGCTCCATTGGTGCTTCTCTTTCTCAGCTAAAACAAGAAAGCACAGTGAGTGACATGACCAATAGTAAGAAGTCAAAATTAAAAAAAAAGAGAAATATTAGCACAACAATGCAGATCTAAATAATGCTAAGCTGCAATCTTATATGGATGTGTCCTAACCAAAGCTGCCCTTAATTCCCAGTACAGAATTGCCTGAGCCATGAAGAAGCAGTGCTTCCCTGAGAAAAGTGATGAAGCAGATGGCATCATGTTTAGCTTTTGAAGGTGGTATGAGGACTTCTGTGGTTTGCACTCTACAATGTAAAATACATTTGTATACTACCAGAGGATTTGTAATTGAAAACTGCACACAGGATTAACGACCAAGTAAGAAATACTGTTGAGCTAATGAGGGTTAATGACAGTATAAAACCTCTTATTAATTTTATAGCAACTATAACTTAAAGAATGGTTTGAACATTTTAAAGCAGAGAGGCTAGCTGCTTTAACACATGATCCATGTGGGTCCCTTCCAGTTCAGAATATTCTTTACCTCCTGTTTGCTGAGCTATTGTGTTTATACAATATTAGCACTTAATGCTCATATTAGCACAATTGCATTCTTCAGCACAATGCCACATCCAATATGTTAGAAATAGTGACAAACAAGGGAGAGTTTAATTGACAAGCAGTTAATAGGATTACCACCTTTTCATTTACAGATTTGCTTAGGGAAGGCAACTAATTTTCCTTGCTCTTTACATACAGTTTTCATGAGACAAAATTTATTTGGAATATGCCACTGTGCATATTTCCTTATTTTTCCTTATTTTTCTTATTCAGATTAGGTGTAAGCAAGTATAAAAGTCTACTTAGATAAGGTATCACAGAAATCATGAAGATCACCAAGCTCCTCAGGCATATATTTTCTGGCTACATTAAGATTCTAGCATGAAGTGACGTCAATTAAATTCCATTTTTACTTGATCTGTGTGATTAGCTGTGAGATAAGGACTCAGCAGGAAATGTGGAAAAACTTTATAGTCACCTCCATGTACAGAGGTTACTTTTTGGTTAGCTGGTCAGCAATGGTTGCTATTTCTGTAAAGCTTAGTAGCTCCATGAATAATATTAAAACATGTGGTGTTTTGAAAAAACGGCTGAGGTCTCCAGTCATAGCATTTTGAAATAGTTCACATTTGTGATGAACACCTGGCCTTTTTGAAAAAAAACAACGCAATATCCTCCACATACTAACAAAAAAAAATCATTCCCTTTCTCCCATATTTTCTCTGTGTCCTCCCTTCCCCAGATATAAACTACAATTTAAACACAGAAGCAGCATCGCATTGAGAAGGGAACTTTTTCCCAGGGAACTCCTTCTTTCCATTGGCAGTAAGCATAGCTACAAAAGTAATATATTAGGAAAATTCTGTGTTTTATATTGTAAAGTACAGAGTTATTCTCTGTGACATTTTAATAGATACTAGTGATACCTTGTGCTTGCTTCACATTACTGATATTTTGAGTGCAACACGTAAGTAAAAAAGGGTGATAGAAATATTTATCACACTTACTAAACATGTATCCTGCTCTTTGCTCAAAGATCTCAAGCTGTGATGAAGTAGAAGGGCATGTAGGTAGCAGATGGACTATTTCCTGAAATTGCCAGAGTGCCCAAAGATAGAAGGGCGTGGGCCATGCCTCCTAAACTACCCATGCCACACGGCATCCCCCATGGGGGGCAGGCAGGCAACTGCTCCAGCTCATTTTCAGGGCTCCTTGGATACTTCTGACCATCTAGCCCAGCTAAAAGCTGCATTAGCTGTGAACATCCCACATTTCCCCTTTTCTCTGAGAAATTATTTTCTCATATCAACTGATCGAATGTGTTGTTCTCATGACCCCGCAAAAGATTCACTGTGTGTCTTACTAGGAGAATAAAGGGATGTAACAATCTTCTCTGACCCACTGGTAGTTAGAAACATCCCTGACGCTCAATCAGTGATCATTACAAAAGCAAACCTACAGGAATACCAGAGTTTTAGGAGTTTTAGTTCTGTTTGTTCTCAAGCCAGTGAAATAGTTTGGTTTTCTGATCAATTTCAGAAGTTGACTGCAATCCAGGAAAATGCTAAATAAACTAGCAAGCATGGGATCCAGAGCTACTGCTGAAGTTTAATAATGCTCACATGAAAATTCACCAGAAACTGACAACTTACCACCATACATCTGCATTTATTTTATTCACCTTTTTCCATATTCACAGCTTTGTCAGAGATCAATGAAAGTTACCCAGTTCCTACCTTACCTCTTTTCATAAAAATACTGCTTATGCCAATTAAAAAGAAACTGCAAAAAAAGGAGCTTATTCTAATTCCTTTTCCTTCCTTGAGAGGGTCTTGAAAACCCATCTGTTCCGGGAAGTACTCCACCTGTGAGCAGATGCCTCCCTGGCTTGTGCTTTATTTGCTTGTGTGCCTTAAACTGGAAATTCTTTGCCAGCAGGTCTGCTAACCACATATTGTGCTACCATTATTGTAGACGGCTGTATTTACACTAATAGCACTACTAGTTCTGTATTGTTCTGTGTCAGAGTGAAGAAAGAAACGTGCTGTGAAACTGCCCAACGGCCCACTACAGTGTGAGTCTTGTAATATGACTTTCCAGCAGTCAAATTGCAGCAATCATGCTCATGTAATGGTGGTTGTGAACAGAACTCATGACACCAGCAGTGGTAATGGCAATATCTCAGGTTATTTTTTTCTTTTTCTTTAACAGAAAGCAGTAGAAATTCATTTGGCAGTTTCTTTGAGCATTTTCTGTTTCAATTATCTGCACAGTTTACTTAGGCAGAGTAATGGTGTAACTGCACTGCTTTGCTCAACACGTGATGCAGCTTAGTGATTAGAAAACAGGGAGGAAAGTCACAAGGGACTAAGTCCTGTGATTGTTGGAGTCAAAGAAAAGAACCCTATTGGTTTTAATGGAAAAGGCTAAAGCTTGTGCAATGTAACCCACAATGGTGAAACAAACTGATTAATACTAGACATTAGACATTTTGCCTTTTATACTTCAGTATTGTTGTCAGATAGGTGACAGGGGAAGATGTCAAGCTTTTTATTTTGATTATAATTTTTTTGGACATGATTAGGACTTCTTACCATGATCTGTATGATATTCCAGTGGTTTGGTTATAGCTTTGATCGTCCATCATCTAATGAAACATTATACCTTATTTGACTATGTTTCCTATGGCACACAGGAAAAGGAACACCAAACCTGAGATGACAAGAGAGTCTTAACAGAGATATTATCCAATGTTTAAATAAAACAAGTAATGAAATACAACATTTTAAATAATAGAAACATTCTGTTCCAAAGCATGAAGCAGATTCCTGTGGGACATACCCAAAGCATATATTCCATGTGGGTAAAGAACATAGCTGTTTACAAAACAGATCAAAATTATTACAGCAGTCAACTAATCAAATCGCCCAGTAGATAACAATTTTACTTTGTGATAACTACATTAAATCCTTAATTATAGAGTCACAGTAGACAATCCAATGTAATTGCAAAACACCTTGCAGCAGCAAGACACCTCTCTCTTGACATCAACAAAGAAAGCTATAATAGTCACTTACTGTTGTATAAATCTGATAAGAATAGTGCTTGATGATTCCCAACAAGTTATTTAACCTTTGGATGACGACCGCCTGACTCAGACAACAGGACGTATCCTCTGCAAGGAAAAATGATAGCTGTGCATCATGTTCTAGGAATAGATTATAAACTGAAAGGATTTAAAATCTTTTACAGATTGCAGATCACTGGATCATCTTTCCACATATCCTGACATGTTCCATCTGTTTCCATCATGCCACTGAGGTTCTTGGTGACCACGCAGTTGCTGATAATATGACAGTACAACTCGAGAAACACACTTTGCTACAACTGTACACATCCCCTTCTGTTAATCAAGGCTTGCCTGCAGAACGCACAAGCCTACATCCCTTGTGCGACTTGTAGACGTAAACTCTTTCTGCTTATCTTTTTAACCATTAAAGCCTTGTGTCTTCGGAAGCAGTAACAGCTTGGACTCAATGTCATACTGATCTGCATTTTTGAAGCTTTGCCTGATTGCTGCCCACTAGAACTGGGGTTTGGGCTGCCGTGTAGCCCCTCTTTCAGCCTCTAGTTCAGGCTACTGTGTGTGTTCCCAAGCAGGTAGGTGCTGTTTTAGCAATACTGGGTGCATGTAGTCACAGCTTCACAGGCTTCCCTGACAGCCTTCTTGATCCCAGCAAGAACAATCTTCTGAGCACACACAAGAGTGGCATCCTAATTTGTCCCTTGCCTCATTTCTCCTGCTCACTTCTCCCCTAATTCTTTGCATAGTGCTACATAACACAGAAGTGTTGTGAGGATTTTGCATAGCCTATGCATCCCAGAGGAACATCTGCTGTTCTGCTTGTGGGTCTTCTGTGCACACACAGAATTTCCTGTGAAGTTTATTCCTACAATTACCTGAACAAATTTTATTCCTAAACACTCAGAAACCCATGGACAAAAAAACTCCATAGCAACACACAACAAAAAACGAAACCCACAAAACAAACAAACAACTCCTTCCAAAAAAAATCCCAAACCCCTACTCATTTCAGGCACCCAAGCACGGCAAAATGAAATGTATCACTGCTTTGAAAATTTCTGCCCTTCTGTCTTGTAAACGTCTGCAACACCAACACGATTAAAAGATTGACTCCCAACAACAAAAAGCAGTTTCAGTGTGCTAAAGGCAGAGCTGCTCACAAGAGCAGTGCCATGGCAACGGGAAACCTGCCACCTCCTATGAAGCCTGGAGGTGGGACAGGGAGGGAGGAGCCATGACGGGACTCTGCGGAAGACCAGGAGAAGCAGCAGCACCTGGGAACCTCTGTGCAGGGCCATGACACTTACCGCCATGCATCTAATGGCCTCACTGTCTGTAGAACTCTGCATTAGACAAACCTACAGGATCACTGTCTTCATATCCCAGCTGATGGGATTATTATGAGGACAGCGGTAATAATCCTGCTGTGTTTTGACTTTAAATTGGAATTTTAAGGAGCACATTTAGAAATTCAGAAGTTCACACCTTACTACATAGAATTTAGCTTGATGGCCTCATAAAAAGTCCCTCTGTCTTCAGGCAGCCAGACTACATGAGTATTATTTCAGAAATGTTGCCTGAGATGAATACTTCAAAGTTATCAAAAATAATGCCACTCTACCATCCTAGCCTTTGCTGATTAGTTATGCCTGATGACTGGGATAATAGTCTATTGCTTTTCCAGAAGACACAAGGTTATGGTTATATTGAGAGTAAAAGTGGATTTTCCCTCTGCTCATTTCCCTGATATGCTTACTTTCTGTGTTAGCAAAATGATGATCTCCTCTCTG
>VWZT01005666.1:9072-20763 GCA_013397055.1 Pachycephala philippinensis | reverse complement strand
TGCTCTCCCAGTAAAGCTGCTAGTCTCCTTTGTGATATTCAGTTCCCTACTTATTAATATTAGAAAATTATTTATTTATTGGAATTAATTATTGGGAGTTATTGGAAAATGAGTTAAACAAAATGTTTCAGGAACACTATCTACTCTATGCCAATTACACTTGCTGAGCATTTGGGAAATGTAATGTGGCATTGGCTACTTTGAATATTTTATCTGAGAGTGGGGAGGAAAGAAATAAAAACTTTGAGTATCCCAAAGCTTCATAAGTATTTTTGGTTTTCCCAAAACAGGTAGATTTCTCTAGGTACTCCCATGCACCTATGCAAAGAAGAGTTTAAAAGCCACCACAACCAAATCACAGAATCAACTAGGCTGGAAAAGACCTTGGAGATCATCAGGTCCAACCTATGAAATGTATACTCTTTGTAGTGTTCTTACATGCAGCTTAATGACCCCACAAGAAGAAACAGAGAAGAAAAAAACCACAAGTTACAGCCCAGATTTATTACCTTGGATACCAAAATACTGTGTTTTATAAGAGGTATCAATAAAATCATGATCATTTTAGCCTCTTTTCATCCCTTTCACATGCCGCTCCAAATTATAAACCTGAGATTATGTGTTTATCTCAATGTATAGCAGTGAAATCCTATTCTGATTAAAAACTCATCAGTTTGAGATGAGTTCATTTTGTTTATACCAGTCAGCAGAAAGAAAAAGAAGTTTTTGATGTTGTGTCCTCTGCTGTGAGATATAACCTCCCTTTACTTTACTGGGAGTGCCATGTGTTTATCAAACCATAAAATCTGACCTTTGCCTTTCTGAAGAATCAGTCTCAGAATCCATTGTTTGGCCTTGTGTACATGTTCTCCCCTGGAGAGTCTGCATGATACTGTAATATGACATTGTTTTATATACCTGAAAACAGGACTTAGGGTCACACACATATGCCACTATGAACACCTGCCACTTAATAACAACCCACTGTTCATTTGGAAAAAAAGAAAAAAGAAAGAAGAAAAAAAGACATGAAACTATGGAAAAATATTTCCCACATCCTTCAAACAGTTTAGTAAAGAAACAGGTTTTTTAACTGGATTTGAATTTTGTCCAGGTTTTAAAGGGAGAGCAGCTCTTTGAGTTGGGGATTTTGGGAGATCTCCCTTGCTGTTAAAATGCAGTTGGAATGAAACTCTCCCTGTATGAGCGACGACATAGCATCAGTACCACTGCAATTCTGGCTAATTATATAACCATACAGCTCTTACATGCAGACAAGTCTTATACTGAGTCAAAGTACAAGCTTACATGCACAAGATGAGAGGGTTCAAGCCTTTAATCAGATTACTGACAGCAATTATTCAAGCTCTTCCTGTTCCTTTTCAATTTTCTTAATTTATTTGCATCTCTTGCTACTGTGTTTGTCATATGTGAGGTCTAGGCATTCAGAAATAAAGGGGTTTTTTCATTTGCCGTGTTAATTTGAACTTAGTAGTACCTGCCAAGTAGTAGCGATATGAAGAAGTGGGCTGAAATAGTCCCAGCTTATCTGCAGCTGGGGAGTTATGGGATAGTCAATTACATTATGCTATCGATAGCAAGAACAACAATACACTGCAATGCACTACATTTTGTTTTTCCCTATCTTACCCTTCTTTCTCTATCTGTCTCCCATTCTTCTCTTCTACTTCCATTTTCACTTTTCCTATGGCTGTTTTTTCTCTTATTTACCTAATCTCCCCAGTTAAATTCCCTTTTTTTAATAACACAGTTCTATCTAATATTTATAGCCAGTACTATAAAATGTGGGTTAATAAGGCAACAGGATAAAACTAAAACAAGATCAATCGCTACTTTCACTCTCTTTTAAATAACTACTTATGAAAAACTCTTCAATTTTCACATTCTTTCTATAAGATAAAGAAGCAATAAAAAAAAATGTGTACAGAGTTTAAAATATGCCTAAGGGAGTTGCTTGTCAAAGGATTTGCCGTATGTTGAGTGCACTTTAGAGGTGGTCCGGGGGCCAGATTTCACATATGACTCTCAGATAGGTGATGGGAGCATATGACAGAGAACTAGGCTTCTTAAGGAATAGATGGGTGGCCTGAGCCCGCTTCCTTAGGCCTTTTAAAGACATGAATGGCTATCTAAGGTTAGACACTTAATGAAGAAAGGATGTAGCCCATCTTTCTTCCCCAGGAGATTATTTAGACAATTTGTGCAGATGAGGACTTGGGCAAAAGTAAACTTGTTAGGAAGGAGATTGATGATGAGATTTGACAAAGAGCCTTTTTTAGTGGTTGGGACACTGCATGTGACTTCATGGCAAAAGTGATTTGTTCTTCACAATTTCCTTTAAAAAGTGACAGTGCATTTAGTCTGAAGAGAAATTGAAGTTCTGCGAGAACAGTTGCTGCAGCTGGTAGGTTCTTAACATGTTTCGTGCTTGCCGTGTGTGCTTTAGCACTTCTGCACTGACAGAGCCAATATGGGGTGATGCTGTTTCTAACCTTTCTGCCTGTACTTACATGACATTTGTACACTCTGAGTGCTCACACAAAGGCTGTTTCCTGAAAGTGACTACTGTTGTTGAATTATTTAGAAAGAACAATTGCAAGCATTATTCTGCTCCTTCAGTTGTGCAGCCTAAGCCTTATTAGCTGTTGTTTAATTAAAAATGATTTTGCACAGGCTAAAGACAATACCACTGTTTGCATACATTCTCAGGGTTTTCTCAAAGCTAAATCCATATGTGCAAACTGCTTCATGTTTCATGTGTATATGGTCTTTCCTTAACCTGATTTTAAAAAGAGACTCTCCCCAACATACACACATCCCTATTCATATGGAATTCTCTTGACCTCTTCCCTCTTAACACCAATGATCAGAAATCCTGGGAAGGAGGTCATGGGTTTAGCAATGGGATTTAATTTCTTTCTGGCTCAGTAGTTCAAAAGCATCCCTAAATAAATAACAGCTTTTGATTATTTTGTGAATGGATGGTAGTTGTGCTTGTTCTGGTTCTTCTTATTGTGTTGCTGAATGACAAACTCCTAGTCCTTTGTTCATTTTAAATGATCAATTCACTACTCAGAAGAATTAAATACTTCAGGGTGATACTTCTGTGGCAGGGTTATACAGATACACAGTACTCTGACTATTTAACACATCATTTTTACCCGAAAAAATAAAAAAATTCTACTTCTGGCTGTGTAAAGCCAGTAGGTACACTTAGTTCTAGACATCAAATAATAACAATTTAGATTCACCATTTTTTTCTGAAATTTTACCAAATGGAAACTTGCTGAGCGATTAAACAGCAATCTTGTAAGTTCAGCTGTCAGACTTATTTGATAACTAATATCACTCACAGGACAGGATTGGGGGATGGAAGAAAATTAAAGTATAGATTATAGCAACCAGTGCCCTTATTTCTGCATTCAAGACTTTCAGCTGTGAAAAATAAAATAATAAAAACTGTAATAAGGACATATGTTGGATTTTACATTTGAGTCTCTGCTTTGCCTTAAAGAGACAAAAAACCCGTTGGGTATCATACTCAGCTACTAAAAAAAATATCTAGATCAAAATTATCATAACTTATATTTTCTATATGTATATTATGGGTTTGGTGTTTTCACAGAACACCATTTTCTTTTGGGTTTGATCCCACCAAAATAATTGAAGATTTTGCTATCAGTTTTAACAATGGAAGGACCAAATCCTTAGTGGCCTGAAAAATCCACCAAGAGAAAAATAAACTTTTAAATCCCTCCAAATCTTTATTTTTAAAAGTTATTTCTGTCTTGCAGCAAATGCTATTGCACATAAGATTGCTCCAGTCATAATCCCTTAGACATTTGCTGAAAAATTTGAAACACACTGATTTCGTTGAGCCAGACTCTCAATGAATTTGTCAGTATGCCAAATGGGAACTGTCACCAAAAGCATTCTACCCACCAAATTGCTGACTCAAATGTGTCAGATTGCACTGTAGGTATGATAAAGTAATGTTTTTATTTAACATAGTGATGCAATTCAAACACAGTTCGAAAAAGGGGGTTTTACAAATTATTATAGTAATTTCGTAATCATTGTGAAAATAAAATCACATAATGGGTAAGGTTGGAAGGGAACACAGGGAGTCATCTGGTCCTACCTCCCTGCTCAAGCAGGCTCATCCCAGAAAACATGGCACAGGATTGTGTCCAGAAAGTTCTTGAATATCCCCAGGGAGGGAGACTTCACAACCTTTCTGTCCAATATGTGCCAGTTCTTGGTCACCTGCACAGTAAAGAATTTCTTCCTCATGTTCAGGTGGAGATTCCTGTGCATCAGTTTGTGCCTGTTGCATTTTGTGCTATTGCTCGGCACCACTGAGCAGAGCCTGGATCCATCATCCATCCATCACCCTCCCTTCAGGCACTCACAGACACTGGTGAGGGCCCCTCTGCTCGAGGCTGAACAGGCCCAGCTCCCTCAGACTCTCCTCCTAAGAGAGATGCTCCTGTCCCCTCATCATCGTTGTCACCCTCTGCTGGGCCTGCTCCAGCAGCTCCATGTCTCTCTGGTCCTGAGGAGCCCAGAACTGGACACAGCACCCCAGATGTGTCTCCCTAGCACTGAGTAGAGGGGCAGGATCACCTCCCTCAACCTGCTGGCAATGCTCTTCCTAGTGCACCCCAGAATATCATTGGCCTTCTTGGCCCCCAGGGCTCACTGCTGGCTCATGGACAGCTTGTTGTCCACCAATAACTAATAACTAATAAAGAGGTCAAAGAAACAATCCAAAGCACTTAAGATGTTGCTTACTTCAGCAATTACTTTTGATACACAGAATGATCATAAAGAAAAAAGGTTATGCCAACATTCTGATCCTGTGTATTTTTTTAACCTTCAGTTGATTGTTTACAGTAAGATTTTATTGACTTCCTGTGCTAATGGACTATCATTTAATTTATTTACACCAAAGAATGACTAGACTTCATCAAATAAATTTCCTAAACATGGTTTGTTGGTTTGTTTTTTTCTTTTGGGGGGGGATGGGGTCGATACTCACAAATTTAGTATTTACTACCTAGATTCACAGTGGGAAAAATTGCATGATAACAAATACAGTTTATATACCTTATTTTTGACCTTTTCATTTAATAGGAATGAATATCAGCTTATTGACTGCCAAACATGAAACCATCATAGCAACATGGGCACTGCTACCTTAAGAAATATAAATTTGGATTATCATTTGGCATAATCTGAAAATATCTCCTAAGAAACTCATGGTCTGAAATACACTGTAGCAAATTTGTAGATGACAAATAAGACTAGATTCCTGTTGCCTTTGGCACTACAGGACTGAGAAGAAAATGTGTCATCCCATCTCTGAAAAAAACCAAACAAACCAGACTTAGTATTTAAATGGTTAGCAATTTAAGCAGAAGTAAATTTGGAATTTCAGTCTATAAGAACACTGGCCTGAAAGAAGTGAACTAAGTTACAGCTTCAGAATCAACGCCCATCAACACCACATCCTGTTTTTCATTGCCTGGCAAGTATCTTTCAGCTAACACACTGATAATCACTTACAGACTTAAAGATTGAATTTAAAGTAATCAGTTTTTCTATGGATTTTACCTGGGTCAGTTGGATATGCAATTTATTAATTAGAACACCACAACAGGAAAACATCTGTAGTTAGGTATGCTAACTGCTAGTGCTCTATCTAAAGTTTTTCATTATTGGAAGGTTAAGCAGCTCGAAAGTTCCCTACAGATCTGGGGACATGATGAACAATGCTGAAGAATCAAACCTAAGGTTAAGTACACCCCAAAAGTTTAAATGATCAGTTTGGATTCATTGTCCTGTTTGCATGAACACCGAATCAGAGGAAGATAATGATCTACAACTGAAACAAACAAACAATTGTGAGATCTTTTTATACACACACACATAAATATAGGATACTACAGATTCAGCAATCCTATGTATGGAAAGATGCACAGTGTTGAGCTTTAGGTTATGATGTTTCACTGCAGGGTCTCCTTGTGTCTGGGAAAAACAGGCATGCTTCATCACTGCTACCTGACTTTGCAGCTGACCAGGCAAGGAAGTTCTGGTTTTGCCTAAATTCAGATTTTACACAGTGCCAGGCATTTAGCAGCAGAAATTTTAAGATAAATTTTGTAGCTATTTTCTTAAGCGGAAGCTGACAAACCCTTTTCAATAGTGAAAGCAATAAGCAATAAGCATTTGGGCTTCTGGTTCTTTATATCACTTTGAGTGAGAAAGTGAAATACTGACAGGAACTGTTTCCAAGTACAAAGTTCAAAGAAGGGAGTCACCATGAAGAAGTCCTTGGATATTTCCCATTTAGTTGTTGATCACTGCTCCACCCACATAGCCAACACGGTTGATGAACTGTAAGTGAAATAAATAAACTTGCACAGCCTTGACCTAACAGAGAATTGAATATTTTGTAGAAGAAAAGTGGAACAGGTTGACCAGAGAGATTGTGGAGTCTTCTGCACCGGAGATATTCCAGAACTGCCTGGACACAGTCCTGTGCCATGTGCTCTGGGATTAGCTTGCTTGAGCAGGGAAGTCAGACCAGATGTCTCCCTGTGGTCCCTTCCAACATGACCCATTGTGTAGCTCTGTGAAAAAGCAAAAGGTACATGAATCCATAACACTTAACTTTGTGAGACTGTATTTCTGTAAGTCAGAACAAAACCTGAAATACCTCATAACTGTTTACGGTTAAAAACAGCACTCAAGGGAAAACTTTGGACAATACTGGAATCAGCTGAAAAAATAATGAGCATTAAAGGTAAAAAAAGAATCAGAATGTAAATAATTGCAAAACGTGAAATATTGATGATAAGTATGAAAAAAACCCCAGTGATAGAAGTTTTTCAAGGTTTTATGTACATCTTCTGAAATATTTCAATACTGATAATTAATTCTTCAGTACTCTGTATGTGGGAGTGGTAGTGTGGTTTAGTTTTTAAAGACTTTTCTTCTGTTTGCAACAATTACAAAGATTAATCCATTTTATATTTCATAAAAGCAGTTACAGTTTAAGAAAGAAACTTCAAGAGTCTACAGGCACATATAATGAAAAGGCCAATATTACCCCACACTCACTAAACACAGGTAATAAATTCATGATTTTGGTGATTTATCCAAGCAAGTGATCCATATATATACACTATATATATACTGTACTTACATATAATCTAGAATTCAAGTGTGCTTCTCCCCATGCTTGTGCACTAGAGAAATCTGACTTCACCCCACCAAAAAAAAATATTTTTTGAACTAGTCATGTACAAAAGCTCTTTTATGAATTCAGGCTTTAGCAAAGTAGTAGCAGCTCGGGAGCAAAGTTTGGATTGATACTGGTTATGCAGCATTACTATAGTTAATAATATTGGCTGTTTTATCGTAATGACAATTATATTCCTCCTAAACGATCATAAACACTGTGTGATGTATTCCTGCAGTTCCGTGCCTGGCGATAGTACCTATTTCTGTGAGAAGTCCACAGCGAGTTAGTGGGGCTGTATAAACAAATGGGAAATCAACCTCCTAGATGACTGAAAGTCCTCATATGTTAGTATGAAGCAGAAAATGGCCCTTTCTTTGCTAACAGAACTCAGTGACAGTTAGTCAATTTGTTAGAAAAGAGTTTCTGCAGCAAAAATAACCTTGCTCTGAGGTATGCATGGATACCTTAATTCTCATTTGCCTCAGAGTCTGCATGTACTTAGAGGATATACTAATTTGAAAGGTGAAGATCTTAGCAAAAAGACATTACCTACTATAACCAAGCCAGAAGCAAATGAGAACACTCTGTTATTTTAGTTCTGTCTAACTGAAGAAAGTCTAACACCTTGAACATACCTATTGGTGAAAGAAACAGGGGGTTTGTGCCTTGCAGATTTCTTAAAAATCTTTTGTCTCTTACTGTCTTGATTGCTCTTTTGTCCTGATGGTATAATTCCCACCAAATGAAGACGGGTTTTCTTTTAATGTATGAAGAACTCAAATGAAGTTTGGAAAGCAAGAGCACTAACAAGAATGTGAGCTTAGCATAATTTTTTTTAAAATAAATGGAGCGGGTTTCTTAATAGCCAGGTAATTTTAGGTGAAGGATATACAATTTTTAGATATGCAGACCTATCCACTATTATTTTTTCCTGGCTTCTTCTTCAAATTCATCTTCAATTTTATGCTACAGAGAGAAGAATTGCAGTCATGTCTGTAAAAGAAACAAGATTTGAACCTTTCTCTGAATTTCAGTATTTCTTTTCTCTAAAAGTTGTTCATAAATAACATCTGAATAAACGGTGATAACAGAGAAAAGCTCAGCAGAATTGTTCAGTCAAAAATGATACCGTTATCTACAGCAAAACTAATGGGCTAAAGGGAAAAATTTCTTCTGGCAGAATCTAAACATAATCTAACATTCTAACATAATCATATTCCAGTGTTTCCAGGCGATATCCCAATCAGAAGTATGATAAAAGCTAGCAATTATGTCATGTGTGCAACTCAGGAACATACAGTCAAAATTTTATCTGTAGTTCTTTGATGACTTCTGAAGAGAGATTCATTTTCAGCATCTTTGTCCCATTACCTTTGACAGTCTTCTGTTCAGACATCAAGTTCTGAATGCACAGGGATCACCAAGTAATAGAACAGTAGCAAAAACTTTTGAAGCATCATGATAGTTGTCTCAGTTATTAAAGATTTTCCAGATATACAGTTTCAATGGATGGAGTCAAAAGAAGATTCAGACACTCTGAAAAAAATTCTCCTGAGTACGCTGGATTTTAGTCAGAGGAGGAAAAGGAATTCTGAACTGTTACAAACTTGTTTTGTGTCTCTCTGGTTTTGTTTGTTCTGCTATGCTTCTTTTGTGACTGGAAACAATTACTAACACTTTTTTTAAGCATTTTCCACAGACTTAGAAGCAGTAGCTTGTTAACTACAGAACAGTTGCTTGATTGCTCACAAAGCTTAATGCAGCATGTCATGCAGTGTTAGTAATGCCTAATTATCACGATTTACAGACAGTGCTGAAAGACATTGCATTTGGAACCCTACCTGTGTAGGATCACCCTTTGTCTGGCCAATTAAGTCGCCTGTGCGACTCTGTTGTGTCTGGTACCAGAGTTCCCTTCAGGGTATTTGCACAGCACCGTGCTGTGCCACACAGACAGGAGATAGCCTTAGCACAGGAATACGATGTACCAACATCTTCTCTCCAATATGATTATGTGATATAACAATAGAAAGAGAAATACACTGCACCCTTGTTTCTGTGCAGTTTTAAAGGAACGTGTCTGGAAGAAAAAATCCATGTGGGCTTGGTCTCCACCTCTATCCAGAAGGGGATATGTCTCATGATTTAGAACTTCTGTTTAGCTAGGGAATAAAGCAATATTTTCTAGTCCTGGTACTAACTGATAAAGACCCACACTTTGAAAATATTTCTGAAATAAGTTCAACTTCAGAACTTTCATGTAATTGCAAAAGAAATCTTGTGTTTTGAAGTAGTAAGATATCATACTGCTACCTGAGCAATCCACTTCTGAATACTCTTAGAAATGGAATCTTCTTCCCCTCTGCCATATATGTGAGCACAGCTTTAGACCCATGTGCACCTCAAGAGCAGGATTTTATCAGTAAAATGGTGCCAACACCCATTGAAAATGCACTGCGTCTCATGGTTAAGTTCTCTGACATGAATCCTGAGTACACTTTTCTCTAAAGATGAGATACTCTTTAAATAGAAAAACATAAAACAGCACTGAGAGACTAGAAACAAGTATTTCACTATCAGAGGGGGCAGAATCCCAAGCATGGCAGGAAGCATCTCTCTACATGGAAGTGCAGTGGCGTTAGATTTCCCTGAAAGACAGTCTTGCTCTGTCAGATAGTAAACTGTGAGTTTTATACTTTATTTTCAGAGAAACTTGAAGCGTGCACTCAGACCAAAGTGTACTTCAATTCAGTGTCTCAAAAAAACCCCACAGCGTTGAGAAGGAGAAAGCCAAAAAACCCAAAGTCTTCAGGGTGCATGCTACAGGCCAATACCTGATTTTGTTTGCTTGTTTGTTTGTGTTGTGTCATTATACCTTTTGTAGAATTTAAAGATGCAAACATGTATTCTAAATTTCATTTTCCAGGTTACTTCAGATGTGAAGCAGAATTCTTATACTCCAAATAACACAACCTATTGTGAATTAATGACTGTATAATTAGTGAACATGTAAAATCATTATAAATGCAATCTCACTTTAAATCTGATGTTTTTTTGAAAAGGTGAGTTCAAATCATCCTTCTATCTAAAATGATATTTCTACAGTCATTGCACTGTTATTTTAAAGAGCATGAAACTAGAAGACTAGTCAATAAACATTCAGACAATATTTACTCTAATATTTTCCTTATTCCTTCCCCTTCTCTGAACCAGTTTGCATCTATATCTGCTAAACAATAAAATTAGCAGGAAAAGGAAGACTGGTTTAGAATTTCTCCATTACTGTTATTCCATGGTCATTCCTAGAGATTAGATCACCTCAGATGCATGCCCTAAGGTGGGAAACAGAATCGATGTCATCTAGTTTTTGACAGATAGGAGAGCTCAACACTGCTCAGTTTTCAAGCGAACGTGTGGCAAAACGCAACTAATTAACTGCCAGAACCTTGCATGCTTTCTGTTTGGCAGTGCTGGAATTTTAACTCATCCAGATGCTTCTTTCTCTTTCACCTTCAGATAGTTTTTACAACATCTTTTGTCTTACGTATAATTTCCTTTGTGGACCTGTCTTAGATTATATAATTTTCTTCAAGAAAACAGGAAATAATGGTAACACTCAGACTTGAAGTCCTGTCTGCAAGTTGTTAGCTTGCTCTGCAGCCTCACAGTTATCAGAACAATTTAAAAATACAGCTCATTGTAGAACTGTTCATTAAGTAGCAAACATGCAGGGATATGCGGGTGGCTAAAAGGATGGAGTCATGGGTGAGGAATCTAGAAATACTGAATCCATTTGTAATCTTAGCTGGACTGAAAGCTGAACAAAGTGGTTCAGGGAGGAAACAGTTTCCCATCTTTCATTGGTTTCAGAAAAGCACACCTGTTCTGTTTAGAATAATAATGTCAACAGTACAAGGATGGTAGTTTTGTTCAATGGAAGAGATCAGGATGATAGATTTGTCAGCTTGTAGACAAAGCTTGACTAAAAGACTGTGGCTCACATGAGTAGCTGTATGAAGAGCTCTCTGATTTCTAGAGCAAAACTGAGTGCCTAGTTCTGCTCAGTTATCTACATTGCTTGTGGAGTGAAAAAAAAGCAAATAAAAAAGAAAAGGGGGAGAAGGTAGGATGACACAAGCATTCAGTTCTTAGATACCAAAGATTAATGATCATCTGAAAGCAGTCAACAGAAATCCAGGCAATCCCTATCAAATAAGGTGTGTTTTCTTAAAAGCATTCAGGACCCTTTTATAAGGCCTTGTGTCCTGCCTTTGTTTTCAGCAAACAAAAATATTCAGGCTTAGTGTTGACATTCTGATATGACATAGCTCACATCTCCTTGATAGTATGTAAAAATATAAATCTGTAATTACTAGACAGAAAGGAGAAAATGTCCTTGGATATTCGGACAAATATAAGAA
>VWZT01005664.1:28176-49686 GCA_013397055.1 Pachycephala philippinensis | reverse complement strand
ACACAGCCCGGACACAGCCCGGACACAGCCCGGACACGGCAGCCTGCGCTCCAGCAGCACGGCCAGCAAACGGGGTTTTCCCTTGCTCCTGCACCTCGTTTGGAAGGGGGATAAGTGGGGGCACAGTGGCTCGTGGTAGAGCTCACACCACTCTTTGTTCCAGGACATCGGAAGATAAGTCAGCTCTCAGTTCAAATCTGCCAGAAACAGTGAATCCAGAGGTTTATGGCTGAAACCGCTAGTGCATTCCTTGCAACGGGAATTTAAACACACCACGCGTTATTCCAGAGGAAGGGGGTAAGGCAGGACTTCGTTCTTCTGACTGTCTCCAGCTCTTTGCTGTATTTCGAACATGGTGTTTGTAGGCATTTTCAACAGTTCCGGAACAAACCAGGTACTCAAAATCCACCAAAAACTGCGGGCGTAGAGAGCCCAACTCCCCTCTGTCACAGTTCAGTTTGCTAAACTTTCTGCGTGGACAACCATAGAGAGTGTCCTTTAAACTGAACACTTTGTCCAGTGTGTGAGAAATGCTCACGTTGGGAACTGTAGCCTTTGTCGTGTAACTTTTATAGTCGGATTTCTGCCAGCCCGCTTTGGTAGCCACAGTGCAGAGTCTGTCGAGGAGCTCCCTGGAGGCCTAAAGCACAGGTTGTTGCTCTTGCTGTCCCTCCTATTGCTCTGCTTGATAAAAATCACAGAAAAATCCATTTGGGAATAAAATAATATGCAGACAGAGCTTTTGATAGGTACCGTTTTCAATACTGGTGGAAAAAAAGAAAGAGAAGGAGAGGAGACATCTTTGGGTATTAAAAAAACCAGGAAAATGAACACACAGTTTGGACAAACTCTACATGTGGTTGAGAAAGAGCAGGTGAAACCAGGCTTGGTCCGAGAGCCGAGAACAAGGTTCATGTTCAATCCTTCCTGCCCACAAGGAAAAGAGGACTTTGCCATTGTACATAATCAAAACTGCATCGATATTCCCTGTCTCCATCAGCCCTTTCTCCTCCTGCAGAAAACAGGTGCAAGACTCCTATTTGTAGAGGTATCACTGAAGACTTTCATGCCCTTGAAGGTTAGTTGAGATCAAAAGCATTTAAAGCACCGCTGCAGCTCCTGAGTCACATCTCTCTCAGGAAACATTGTCACTAGCTTTGGCCCAGGCCCACCCTGCGTACACAACGTTTTAATTGCATCCATTTAAGGAGGGAGTAAATCCTGGCTGAATGGCCACAAAACACTCTGTTCCAGGTCGATATTACAGAAAGCTGCATGTGGATAAAAATGTCAAAGATATGTCTAGGAATAACACAAGAGCATAAACAACCTTTTCCCGATCTGATGGAAATGCCACCTTCTGTCACAAGTTGTGAATAGGAGGAAAATGGATACACATGGACATATGGTTTAGGTTATTTTCTCATGGCAGCCCCTTAACTGGAAGTTGACACATACCTACTGGTGAAAATTGGTAATATGAATCAACACTGGGGTTTAAGTGTTAACAGACCCAAATTACATCTTGGTTGTGGAATTCCAACAGTCCTTGAAGAAAATAAAAGGAATTAGATCCTTTTCTAACCTGTCACACCTGTCACATCTGTGAATGCAGATATTTCACTGAAGCAGCACCTTATCTTCCTATTACCTAAATTTAGAAGTGATTGACTTAAGCCCAGTCAAAATAAATCTCCAATGAAGGAAAAAGAAAATGTTGGGAGGGTTTTAAAAACCCATTTTAAGCCATTCTCTATCTCTCACAGACCACAGATACTCCCTTCAATGTGCAAGGCTTGCCACTCCAGCAGCACCCGCACTTTTGCAGGGACTGGTCAGACCAGGTGACTGCATCAGCAGAAGCTGCACACACAGGAGGGGGCTGTCAGCTCTGGGAGAAAAATCCCGGGGATTGGTAAAAGTTCCACTCAGTCTTTTTTTAATTAGCACGTTACTGTACAAGGTAGGAAAGAATTGCAAATGCTGGAGCAGTCAGCTGGGTTAAGGGACACTGTGCAACTCACCCACATTCCTAAATGGGATTTCTGTACAGTCATGCTTGGAAAATGAAGGTCCAGTGGTTTTTGTACACAGTGAAAAGAAAAATGAAAAGTGTTATTCTGGCATCATGACCTTGCTCACACAAATACTGGTGTTGCCTCCAACACCTGAAAGTTCAGTTGCTGGCCTGAAAATGAACTTTTTTCCATCATTCTTGTTGCGATCTGGTTTAAACCCAGAAGAGCAAAGAAAATTAAGTCTCTGTGTATAAAATGGAAAGAACTTTAAAGGTTCAAAATATACCCCAAAAACGTGATTAAAACCAAACGAGGTTAGATGTTGGTGCCAAAAAATTGGTATGTTTTATTTAATATTAAAAGAAGCAAAGAGAAAGAAAGAGAAAAGAAAGAAAGAAATAGAGAAAGGTGTGTGGGGACAGGGAGAGAGTGACAGGGGTTAGGTGGGAGCATATCACCCATCCGAGGGTCCCAACGATGTCTCGTTGCTCCCCTCCATCTGGTCTTCTGATGGTGAGGGTCCCCTGCCGCCATGCTGCCACACCCAAAAGTACAGAATCCCGTGGATTAATACCTGCTTTGGGCAGGGAGAACGCCCAAGTGCCTCCCTTGCAGGAGCCAGTTTGACCCTGTCCCTGNAAAGAAAGAAAGAAATAGAGAAAGGTGTGTGGGGACAGGGAGAGAGTGACAGGGGTTAGGTGGGAGCATATCACCCATCCGAGGGTCCCAACGATGTCTCGTTGCTCCCCTCCATCTGGTCTTCTGATGGTGAGGGTCCCCTGCCGCCATGCTGCCACACCCAAAAGTACAGAATCCCGTGGATTAATACCTGCTTTGGGCAGGGAGAACGCCCAAGTGCCTCCCTTGCAGGAGCCAGTTTGACCCTGTCCCTGGCAACACTGAGGGTCTGTTGCATCATCTCTGGTGCAGGGTCTGGGGTCCCCTTTGGGGGGCCTTTGATGGGCCGTGTCACCCCCTCTGGCCTCCATGTGGATGCAGCTTCTACCCAGGCAAAGGGGCCTCAGCTGGGCTCCTCTGCACAGGGGAGGGTGGGTGTTCACTGCGTCCTGAATCTGTCCCGTTTGTCTGCAGGAGCTGGTGTCCCCTTCCAGCAAGGGACATGGCACGGGAGTGGGCTCTGGCTGCTGCTTCTCTCCTCAGTCTCTGCAGGAGATGGACAGCTGCTCTGTGTTACAGCAATAAGCCAAACAGAAAACAGATTACTGGTCACAAACCAACAGATTGGTCACAAACAAACAAACAAACAAAAAAAGGAGGTTAAGACAAACACAACTGAGACCACTCTAAAGAAAAAAAAAAGAGAGAGAAAAAGAAAAAGAGGAAAAAAAGGTAGCAATTAAGTGTATCCTGGTGGGCACTGGAGCAGAGGAGGAGACAGCCTTCTTAGGGTCTGTGGGATACCCAGCAAAGGGAAGGGCAAAGGCTTTAGATAGCCCAGGGTTTCTGCCCACCCATCTAATGGGGTTTGTCTTTGAACTACAAATACAAAACTAAATACAAATTGGTTCCCAGCTCTGGGTTTGAACATAAGGATGCAGGTCCAGAAAAGAAAGGCATTAGGTGGAAAGGGGAAGCAGGCACCCCTTCTGATATGCCAGTAGCACCATCATCTTCCCAGTGCAGGTGTCTGGAAAACTCTGGACTCCCAAAGAGTAATTTGAGGTTTCCCACAAGTATTTCTTTCATGGTCATAGAGAGCCATGACATTCCTAACAAGTAAACATCTTGGCATTGAATACTTTTGCTTATATTGAGACAAGTGACAAAGAAAACAGAAGTCAGGAGCCCAAGTTTCAGAAATGAAAACCGTATTTCTTCTGCAGATACTTTGATCTCTAAATCATCTGAAGGCATGAGCAAGAGAGCTGAAACGTGCCTGGAGATTTATGAAGCATTGACTCACACCCAACTGCTTTGTTGCCCTCACACACTCCACTGTCATTTGGCTGCATTTTCCACTCCACACAATAGGTTATAATTTTCAGTCGGGTGTTAGCGTAAGAATACAAATGCCACAAAGATTTATCCATCCCCATCTACATCCTAAAAAGGATCAAGATATTTAGTTACTAAAATGTGCTCTAAGAGGCTGGGAGGTTTGCACAATTTGAAGGCCTCTAACAGCACTCTTGAGAGCATCTTTCATTTTTGCTGACTTCCCAAATGAGGGTGCAACATTCACAACCAAGGCTGGACCCAAGTCCTGAAGGAAGGTGATGTTGACTTGAAACACTCAAATTATTTAGCCCAGGAGGCTGGTTTGAATCATGCCCTGGTGAAGGGGCAGATTTTGGCTCAGTGGAGAGAGACTGTTCATTCTATCATGAAACCCTTTCTCTGGAGAAGCCCCTTTGGAGACAGCCTGACTTTCCAGCATATAATTGCTTTAGCCATTTTCCCCCCGGCCTGTGAGCACCACATCCTTGCAGCAGCACTGGGAAAGGAGTAAAATCCCTTTCCATATACCTATTCTCCCTGAAAAATTTACCCAGGGTTGGGAACCCCGTGCACTAAAGCATCTTGGGCCATCTCACTTCAATTCCATTGCCTGTCAGAACAGACCCCAGCTTTGCCATGGCTGACACTGGGTTTGTGGCTATTGTTCTGCTCTGGATTACACATTGCTCCCAAACCACAGCTGCAGAGCCCAGGGATCCTGATGTTCAGCACTTCCCTGCCATTTGCATTTCCTTCTCTTTGGCCCCTCTTGAGGACACAATTGAAGTGATTTTCTGAGCTTGGTGCCACAGCTCACACGGACAGGGCAAGCACAGATTTGTGCTGTAACTCAAGACACTGGGTGGAAGGTAAGGGACAACACAGCCGGGGAGCCGTTTGGAAAGAGGTATCTGAGGGGAACAGAAGCTCCTGCTGTCCCTTCTGCACAGGAGGAGCTGGGGTCTCTCATTTGTTGAAAGATTTCTCCAATAATTGACTCAAGTCCCTTGCAGTAAGCAGTCTGCTGTCCCAAAGTTACTTCACTTTGTTTCCAGGAGGGGAGAAAATCCAATTCACTGCCTGTTGTTATCACTACCTTTTTCTAGGAGAAACAGACTGTCCTGTGTCATGACCAAATTTATGACTTTATTATTGCTGCAGCAGTGACTAAGCCAAACCACAGTAAACAGCAAGGAACAGTAACCCAGGACAGAGATAAATCCAGCCCATAAAGTCATGTTTAGCTCTTCAGCTCACTGGTAACTTGGAGCTTTCTTTTGTCCCTGATTCTTGCCTTTCCCTTGCACGTATCTCTCTTTTAAGCACAATCTGGAGCTCTCCCCACCCCCAGAGATGAACGAGCACATGGTGGGCTGGCCCTGGCTGGACACCAGATGCCCACCAAGCCTCTTGGAAGTGCCTGAGACAGCATCCATATGGAGCAATCCATGAGGTAATTCCTTAGACTGATTCTCTCATGTCCATGGCTTTTGCACAGCATGGGCTCTGTAAGTACATAGGAAGACAATGCCTGCCCTGAGAGACAAAGGAACAAATCTGTAGAGTCATTCTGGCCATTTTCTCTTTGGGGATGCATCCTGTGCTTGCAGCCATGTGTTTTATCCAGGCCTGATCCACAGGTATAACTCCTGGGATGGGGAAGTTTACCTGCCTGCTCTGAATTAACATTAAGAAAGTTCTGACAATTGGCTGTAATTTGTAATATACAGTGAAATTTAGAAAACCCAGATCAATAGTTATATTCTTTCTGAACAAGTAACAGCAGAAAGATTCTCCCTGGAAAATCTAGAAAAAAGTCTCTTAATATCAGAAAAAAAAAAAAAATCCTCTTTTACAGTGATAATTGAAGCCCTTTGCTGTAAGAAACTTGAACCTGAAATGAAAGTAGAAATAACATCCTGATCATACACTTCCTGGGAGAACTTCAGCTTGCAGACAGGAAGCAAACACTTTCTACAGCTTAAACCAATAGCAGGTTTCCTGAAAAATGTAGCTCCTTTTCACCCACTTGCAACCAAGAACTAGTTTTAAACCTCACTATGAAGAATTGCAGCTCAATGTCGTTTTACAGGAGATCTGAGGATTCCCACTGAGTGGTATTCATCATCTGGTAATGAAAGCAATTTTTTTACCAAGGAATATTTTTCACTCTTTTCGTTATCATCTGTGGCCTCACAAGACAACTTTTTGCTATAGCTTTGATACATCCATGATATGGTTTTAATGAGGTTTATGTGCAACTTGGAGTCTTTACAGAAAAAAAAAAAAAAAAAAGATGTAGCTGTTGATGGAAAATTAGAGGTACTTTACTCTCAGCCAGTACACTTCCCATATTCTGATATTCTGAACCCACCAGAGCTGTTTGAAAGGCAGGTGCTTGGCCTATCTCCAGAGCAGCATTTCTGCCAGCGACGGGATCATACCAGCACAACACTGCCCAGTGCAGGTTTGGTTGGGAATGGGTCAGTTCAAACAGATTGCCTGTAATAACAGGTTCTGTTGGTCTGTAACAAGGGTCACATCAGCAAATAACCATCCACCTGGTCCTTGACCACCAACCATGAGCCAGCAGTGCTCAAAATTGTGCCCTGAGGCCCAAGAAGGCCACTGGGATCCTGGGAAGCACTGGGAAGAGCATTGCCAGCAGGTCAGAGAGTGATCCTGCCCCTCTCCTCAGCCCTGTGAGGCACATCTGGGGTGCTGTGTCCATTTCTGGGCTCCTCAGGACATGGGGCAGGGAGCTCCTGGAGCGGGGCCAGCGGAGGCTGCGGGGCTGAGGAGGGGCCTGGAGCATCTCTGTGCCCAGGAAGGGCTGAGGGAGCTGGGGCTGCTCAGCCTCGAGAGGAGCCCCAGCTGAGAGGGGCCCTCAGGCCCAGGGGTCCCTGGGGGTCCCTGGGTGTCTCTGGGTGTCCCTGGCTGCAGGGAGGGCTCCAAGCAGGGCCCAGGCTCTCCTCTGGGGGCCCAGCAATGGCACCAGAGGAACGGGCAGGACCTGATGCCCAGGAAGTTCCACCTGGACAGAGGAAGAAATTCTTTCCTGTGCAGTGACCGAGCCCTGAACAGATTGTCCAGAGAGGGTGTGGAGTCTCCCTCACTGGAGATATCCCAGACCCCTCTGGACACAATCCTGCTCCACATGCTCTGGGATGGCCCTGCTGGAGCACGGAGGGGGAACCAGATGCCGCACCATGGTCCCTTTCAGCCTGACCCATTCTGGGATTCTGTAATAGAACATTCTCTTCTTCTGCCTCAGCATTTTCTGTCTTCTTTATCATTTATGCATTGCAATATATAAAAGATTCAGAAGGTGCTTTTGTGCATAACAAAGACATTTAAACCAGGAAACCAGACATGAGGAATTTAGGATACAGGTGGCAAGTTGCCACATCTGCTGAGCTATTGTTCACTAGACCACACTCACTAAAATCCATAAATTGTGTGTTTAAAAATTTAGACAATGGTAGGCGCAGAGTGATGCAGTTTAGCTGAAGACTCTTCAATGAGGGATTAAGAAAGGCAGCACCATCACGGTAGAGAACATGCACATGATAATCCCATGACTCTGTGATGCACACAGTGGGATATCCTGGATATCCTGCTGGCCAGAGTTGGATGCTTAAGTTAATACTCCAGGGAGAGCCAGTCCCGAGAGGGAGATGACAAGATTGCACTGAAAGCATTACAACAAATGCCGGCAGAAGCAAGCTGTGACTCCTGCCCCGGGAGCTGCATTCCCACACCTGGGGCTGCCAGGCCACACGGCTGGCACAGCCTCCTGTCTGCCACCTTGCCAAAATGATCTATCCCTTAAAGAACAGCTCAGTTTTGCAAAGGTCTCTGATCAGGTGTTGGGTTGGGATTCCTGAGTTACACTTTGCTCTTGGCTCTCTCTGGGAGGCTGTCCAAGTTGGTGAGGATTGGATTCACAGCAGCCTGCCGGAAAAGCCTGGCTGGAACCAAACTGAGTCATGTACCTGAGGTGTCCAGACGGGCCAGAGCTTCAGGGCCTGGACAAGGATTTTGGGAACAACATGTTCTGAGGGAGCAACAGAGTGATTGGGGAAACAAAAATGTACTTTTCCAAATCTCTCCTGAAATCTGCTGCTTGGTTGAGCCATAAATTTGTTTTAATACAAGGCTGCTGCATTTCAAATACTTTGTTTGATTAAGAGGAAAGCCCAAGTGTCTTAGCAATTGCAGTACCATTCTGCTCCAATGTTCCAGTGAGTCATAACTTGCACCTCACAGAGACCCACCCTGCACCTCCAGGGAAATTTGAGGTGCTTACCTTCAAGGTTAGCAGACAAAAGTTGCATAAAATGGGCAGGGGGGTGGTGGGGCACCTGAAGGCTTTGAAAGTCCCTTCCTTTTCGGGCCAGTTGTGGGGATCTCTTGGGAATGCTGGAGAAGATTACCTGTGCAGACCCAGCAATCCAAAAGGTGACACAGTTTAGGAGAAATACCACTTCCTTCCTCAACAAGCAGCTAGGTGCCATCTTCCTCAGCCATTTTCCACATTCCTGATCATTTTTATTTTATTCCGTTCCTTCATTTTTATCTTTTTGCTTCGCAGTTTTTCCTTTGAATGTTCCCATTCCTCCTTTAGCTTTCATGTAACTTAAAATTATATAAATGGCTTTTAGGATAATCTGCAACACTAAAGAGGATTCCAGGTTGCAGTAATAACCCTGGCATTGTTTTAAAGTACAGGAATGAGGGCAGAAAATAGAACAAGAAGACACATCTGTCCCGGACAAACAACACTGGTTTTCTTTACCAAAAGTGAAACCTTCAAAAGGAAGACTTCGGAAGAGAGACCTTGGGTATGGAAAAATAATACTCTTAAGGAAACTCTAAATATAGTGAGAGGAAACCAGAAGCAAGGATGGCATGTCTGGGGAGCAGGAGGAGCTGGAAAGCAGGTTGTCCTGCCTGAAGACGTTTGATGTCATTTATCCCATCTGCAAGCACTCCATGCACTCATGCAAAACTCCATTCTGGGGATTATCACATTATCCCTTGTCAGGTTTTGCTGACAAACTAATGACTCAGTGCTGTTGCTCAAATCCTTGCAAATGGTGCTGAGAAGCAAAGGACTAAGAAACCACTGATGCTCCAGGCTGAAAACAAGCTCATAATCACACCTTGAGATGGTTACACCCTGCAAACTCAAGATGTTTCCAATTGTCTGTCAAGAAGGAAAGAAAGAAAGAAGAAAGAAAGAAATGTGAAGCAACATATCCCCTACCAATATTTGTCTACAAACAGAATTGTGTCACTGATCACTCATACTGCAACAAAACACATCTGCCCATCCCTCAGCCTCATATGCCATTAGGATCTATAAAGTTTGGGTGTCTTCTCGGTAAAAATCACAGAAAATTATTGAGTTTCTGGGCAATTTTTCCCTTATGATCAAAAGTAGGCTCAAATCATTTTTTTGGGTTTGAGAAAAGATTTAATACCCTTGTAATTGAAAGATTGCAAAAGCAAATGGCTCTCTAGGCAGTGACATCTCTTCTTCTACTAGAAAGACTTTAGGGAATGAAATAATCTCGGTAAGGTTTCTATAACAATTGAAAAATTCTGATTTGACAAAAGGTCAAATCCCAAACATGAAACTTGATTTTTCAAGTTGAGACAAAGCTAAACAGCTAAATTTTCGTTCCGCTTTTAATTCTCTTCTATACAACTCCAGCCACATTGTTTGCTTCAGTGCAATCCTAAACAAAGCTTTATTTATTGAGATTTCACAGAAACAGACTCATCTGCAAAAATGGTATTTCCGACTATAGAATATGTTCCTTGTGTTCGAAGAAATGTGAGTGTTTAGACCAACAAATGATGGAAAAGATGAAAATAGCCAAGTTTCCAGTTCTTTGCACTGAAATAGCTTTCACATGTTTCTTACATAAACTGCAAAGGTACAGCTATGCTCGTTCATTCATTCATTCATTCATTCATTCATTCATTCATTCATTCATTCATTCATTCATTCATTCATTCATTCCAGTAAGAATTTAAAGAGAACAGGTAGAAATATGACAGGCTAACACAAGATTGTGCCTATTACTGGGGAAAATCAAGTTATCTGCAGCATGTCTGAGGGGAACAGAGCTGGGGAAGGGGCTGGAGCCCCAGGAGAGCTCAGGGAGCTGGGAAAGGGGCTCAGCCTGGAGAGGGAGGCTCAGGGGGCACCTTGTGGCTCTGCACAACTCCCTGACAGGAGGGGACAGCCGGGGGGGTCGGGCTCTGCTCCCAGGGAACAAGGGACCACTTCAAGTTGTGCCACGGGAGGTTTGAATTGAATATTAGGGGAAATTTCTTCACGGAAAGGGTGGGCAGGCATTGGAACAGCTGCCCAGGGAAGCAGTGGAAGTGTTCAAAAAATATGGGTGTGGCACTTGGTGAACAGTGGTGCTGGGTTAAAGTTAGATTGATGATCTTGGAAGTCTTTTCCAGCCTCAGTGATTCAGATTCTATTCTATTTAATGGAAGATCAAGGGAAGACACAACAAAGTGGAAAGGCAGCAGGTTGCAAACAGATAAAGAATGTTTTCTTACTTCAGTGATATAGATTGAAAGTCATAGACATGAAATAAAACTGTAGTTAAGAATTGAAGAGGATCCAGGAAAGGGCTAGAGAGTCACAAGACTAATAGGAATATTTGTATTTACCAAGAGGACAGACATTAAGAAGCTGACTGAGAAATTCTGCTCCCTGAGCTGAGCCCTCTCCAGGAGCCAACGTGAAGCTCCTCTGACCTGGTGATAACACCTGGGCTGGCTGAGTCCCTGGCCTGGGGCACAGCAGCCCATTTTATGTGTTTACAGATTATGTGCCAGCTGACCCTTATGCACTTTCCCATTTCTTCGGATAAGGAAAAAGCACCCCCTCGCTATCTGTATCATCTCCTGGGTCACTGATTTTGCAGTAGCAGTGGTACTAAGGTATAGTCTGGATTTTTCAGAAGAGATCTTATAAATCAGATGGGTTTTCAGTGCTTCATTGGGTGCACTCAGGTCTGGTCAGGTTATTCAGAGCAAAATGGGAGACATAAAAGCAACTCCTATAAATTTGTTCTGTGTAATGCAGAGAAAAGAATTAATTTTCTGTTCCTGATGCAGAGGACAGAGAATTGAGAACAGAAGCATGTAATAAAAATAGCATGCACTGGAATACAAGAAGTCAAGACCTGTGCATCACCTGAGGTTACCCCAAACATAACATGGAAATGGTTTGCTCTTCACTGCCTATTCATTCTTAAAAGTTCACATTTCTCCACACCACAACCTTTACATCTTATATTTCAAAAGAATAAAAACAGTGGTCTTTATAGCTTAGCAAAGAACTAAACATATGATGCCTTAGGTTTTAACTTTTATATTTTTCAAATCCTGTATTGCCTAGTGTGTGACTGACGTTTCATGTACCCTGGGAGCTGCTGCTCTCTCGTGCTGGTCAGACATAACAAACCTCTCCAGGCTGCTCTCCAAGGACACCCAGCCCGGCCTAGGCCTAAAATGTGTAAACCAAAATCTTAGACGGGGGGTAAACTTGGGGAAATTACATCATTGACTTAAGTTTTAATTGGAGAATTGACCCTGATATGCAAATGAATGAAACTTATAAAAGTGTGAAGAACTCGTGACCCGGGGTCCATCTTGGCAGTAGCCTCTGGACTCCCCAGGGTGTACCTTTGAAGGCCCTTCAAATAAATACCTACCTTTATTCCTTTATTCCCTTATTCCTGTCTAGTCTCTGGTTTTTAGGTGCCCACCTCAGGCATCACCTATTATATACATTAGATATTAGCTACAAAGGATGTAGCAGCCTTACCTCCATGTTTATTAAATATTTTATAATCTAATATCCCTCCTAGTTGACCTTTTGGTTTTAACACAGTTGGGATGGCTTGAGTATGGCTGCAGCAAAACAAATTTTGATTCTTGCAATGTGTGAGGGAAAAACCCAAGAGGGGATCAAAACATCAACATTAACTGAATAAATCTGCAGTAGAGTTCATCCTTATTCACTGGGATATAGCACCTGGAAGCACATGGAATGGTTTGGGTTGGAAGGGATATTAAAGATCATCCAGACCCACCCCCTGCCATAGGCAGGGACACCTTCCACTGTCCCAGGCTGCTCCAAGCCTGGCCTTGGACACTTCCAGGGATCCAGGGGCAGCCACAGCTTCTCTGGGCACCCTGTGCCAGGGCCTCCCCACCCTCACAGGGAAGAATTTCTTCCATCTTTATCTGTAGGACAGAATTGTCAACAGCAAAACCTTATGGAATCAGAACAGTCACAGATGAAAAATAATGAACCCTGGTCAATCACCCAGTGGAAATGCCCCCAGTCATGAGACCATTGTCTCCCACTCATGAGAAGGCAAAGAGCCTAGAACAAGATGTACTGATATATTATCTCTGCCCAGCTGCACTGCCACAGGTAAGTGCAGATTTTTGAAATCCAAGTCTCTACAGGAGAGGAAAAAAAAGAGAGAAAAAAATGGATGGTGTAAAAGAGAGAGAAAAGAAGAAACAGAAAGAAGAAGGAAAGACCAGACACATTTTTCTGTAATGAACATAAATTCCAGCAGATTAGAGAATCTAATCCTAGAGAATTCCTAGGAAGGAGAAGAAAGAAAATTTCTGGGTCCTTAGAAACAAAGATGGGAAAACAAAACCCAGCTGCAAAAGGTCCTCTTTCCCCCTAAACCCTGCTGGTCTCCACATCTCCACTCCTCATTTCCAAAGCCTGGTACCACCAATGCCTCAGCCCCCCGGCATGCAAGAAATGTGAATGGAAGTGACATTTCTGTTCACCATTTCCAGTGCTCCCTGCTCCTATTACAAGTCTGAAAAATCAACATCTAAAAGTGGACCAGGGAGCTCTTTGCTCATTAAGGTTTAATCAGAGTGCCCTGGCACTGCAGCTCTGCAGTTCTGGTCCTGCTTCCCACGTGCTCATCCAGGATGGAGCCAGGGCAGACTCAGATCCCTGTAGCAGGAATAATCCCCTTCCTCATCGCACTTTAACACGGATCCAGAGCAGGCACAGGCTTTCCTAGGCAGTGTCAGGATGCCACTGGGGCACCACGGGCAGGACAGGAACCATCCAGGGATGCTCGAGGGCTCAGCAGGGATGGGGCTGTCCAGGCACTGAGGCTCTGCTGGTGGTGGTTCTGCCCCATATGGCTGCTGGGGTCTATCTTTAACAGTTCCATTTAGGTAAGAAACAAGATATGAGCTGGGTAAATTTTTGCCAGCTTTCCTTGAGACTTTAGCTGAGAATTTCTTTCCTGGGGTGCAGGACAGAAACAAAAAGAAAATTATTTTAAATCTAGTAAATGTGTCTCTGACTGGACACATTTGAAATTGAGAAGAAGGAGGACATAAGGAAATTATCTACACAGCTTTCTAGTTCATTCTGTGAGAATTCATCAAACAAAACTGAATTTAAGCCACTGAAGACCTATACAGGCTCTAATAGTTTAGCCACCCTGTTTCAAATTATGACCTTAGTATTTACCCAGGTGGCTCCTGAGAGTGACAGGGTTATTTGCTCTTTTGAGGACCTTATTGTGCAGTTTGAAATGTGAAGGCTTTCATTTCATATCCTCACATCCTGATTTTGCAGCCAGCAGAAAAAACCCCAAGGATCAGTTACCCAAGGGTGGGATTCTGAGACAAGGACAAATGACAATGGCTTGGATTGTGCCCAGAAACAGGTAGGACTTTACCATTTGCCAGCATGGGACTTTGGCTCTGTTTGGGATTGAAGTTTTTTTTCTTTTTTGGGAGGAAAAAAATAAAAAAGAAACTGAGAACCAGTGGAAGGAGAAACAAATATCATAATCCTCAGGCATGCCACAACCTACGCATAGATACTCCCCCATCATTTTTATTTGTGCTGCAAGGGTCAGGGCAATAGTCTTGCATTTCATCCTTCTCTGAGGGCATTGGGTTATCTGACAAAGCGAAGCACATCCAAAATAATTTACCCCTACTGCTGCTCTTGCCCGTGGGGGTGGCTGGAGAGCTGGCTAACAGCACCCCAACCCCTGCCCTCGTTCTCAGCCTCCTTGCTGACACACGACCCTCACAGCCACACTTGCCATGCTGGCACAATTCTCTGCAGGGAATTCCAGTCTGGGGGTTCAGAGGTTTGCTCAGGTCTCACCAGCCTGGCTCACACACCACGGCTGGTCTGAAGTGAGTGTGGTTCCAGAAGAGCTCCTGCAAAGCCACTCTTCCCACCCAAATCTACCTGCAGGCATTTCATTTTGTTCTGTACCACACAGGTCTCTTCCCAATTTATTTTGAATCCCGTTTCCATAACTATAACTAACACTTGATTAATTCATTGTTTATCTTGTATTTGAGTGACCATGAAACACCACAGCCAACATATGAAACACGGGTTTGTCAACTTAGGATAACTTCACCTGCATCCAGATGATGCAGGGATAACACAGCTGGGCACTGTGAAACCCTTGGTGAACCCAAGCCCTGCTGCTGTCCTTTGCCACGACAGGCTTGTAGCAGCACCCCTCAGCAGCAGGGTGAGTAAAGCATCTGCTAAGTTTACTCCACTTTGTCCCAGCCCCTGTGGCAGTCAGGGCTGCCAGCACAGGTGGGAGCTACAACAGGTGTTTGGTACATAACAGCATCGAACCCTAAAAATCATTAATAGGGATCTTGTTGATACAAATTCCCATGTGAAACATTAAACTGGAGTTGTTAATAAACAGAAAGAGGTTTGCTGGGGAGCCTTGCCAGCTGCTTTCAGGACATGCCAAACAGGATCCCTACAGGAATGTGGCATGGTACCACCAGTCCTTGCTCTAACGAGCCTCCCTGGGTGGGCTCCCTGCTTTCCACTGTGGCCAAGGGCATTTCAGCTTGCTCTGTGACAGAGGATGGACATGTTGCCTTGCTAAACCCAGAATTAATTCAGTTTACCACAAAAAGGCTGGACGCAGAAGGTCTTGCTCCTACTCTTCTGGCAGTAGCATTAGGCTGTGCACAAGATGTTCTAATTCCTCTTCTGAAGCCAATATGTAGTTCAGTAAGTCAAATTCCTGTGGATTTTGCTGTGCCTCCAGTAGCAGATTGAAGCTTGATGGTTGCTGTGGTAGCCCCACGTGCTGGAGGTGGGGATCCAGGTGCCCTGCATGCCCCGTGCTGGTGGGCACACCAGTACCCAGCAGCATCCCTTTATTGCCCTGACACCTTGGGAAGTCCCTGCACCTGCAGGATCCAGTCCCTCACCTGCTTTTCCAGCGCCTGTGTCATCCACACCTGACGAGATGGAGGCCCTGGGCTCACCTTCCCTTCTTCCATCCTGATCTCTGCCCAGGGATCAAGTAGGACACATCCCCTGAAGCCTTGTCTCGTATCCTCCCCCATCCCTCAAGGCCATTTCCATACTGAGCTGATGTTTCTCCTGTTGCAGATCCATTCCTGCATTATTTATCTAAAGCTCCCCACAAGGTTACATTATTCTTTTTACCCAGTCACCCTCCTTTTCTGTCCTTCCCCAAGGGAATGTGCCAGGGAGTTATAGCAGCAAAGGCCATTCCTTTTCCTTACAGTTCCTTTTTTTTTTTTTCAGCTGTATTAATTATTTCAATATATTTCTGCCTGCCCCAGACCTTCTAACACATCCCATGCTGTTCCCACATCTACACACCCTAAGGGTAGACACGTGGACACATTTCTGGGGTCAGGCCATCTACCAAAGTTGTTTTAGATGCCACCTGGTTATAATTTGGAGCCTGTCCAGCTCTTATTTAAAAGACCACAAATAGAAGTTTTCAGTCCCAAATATATTTCTCTGCTTTCATTTGACTTGTGCTCCTCTACATAATTTTCTCCCCTTTTTATTTTTCTATGTCTGCTCTTGCTTTTGAAGCTCATATGGCACTCTGACCATTTGCTACTGCAGGAGCTGCATTTAATTGAGATTTTACAACTGCTGGGTCAGAAGCAGTAGCACTGCCTGGGCAGGGCTCACTGGGTCACGCCTTGAGCTCCTTCCTCACCTAACAGGAAACAACACATCTGGTTTTGCTTAAAGGACTTGACTGCTGAGCCAAAGCTTTTAATAGTTTTGGGATCAGATCAGCAGGAACTTGTCTCTTCCCTGAAAGTCTGAAGAATTGACATTTTTATAGATTTATTGAAAATAATGTGGTATTTTTACATTTTTGCCTGTTGCTCAACCAACCCTTTCCACTTTTACAGCAGCCAAATAGTAACCAGGGTTTCAGGGTTCATTCACTGGAATACTTCCAGCTCCCCTAAACCAGGAGTGCAGTTCTTTAGGTCCCAGTCTTATTGAAAGAGCTCTCACTAATCTCTCCTGTGCCCTTCCACAGCCCCCCATTTTCTTCTTTCAGTGTCCAGCACTGGCTCTCTCACTGCATCAAGGCCTGAGCACTGTGTGGAGGGGCAGGTCTGTTCCACATGTTTTACACCATCCAGCTGCATCTTCCCAGTGCAATTCCTGCCTTCCCACTGTGCTGGGATGCCGTCGGCACAGGGACTGTGATGGCTCAGAAGCCATTGGTCCCCTGATCCATGTTTAAGGAATTGATTATGCCTGCTGCACATTGAACACCCTCCAGGCATCCTTCCTTTTGACAGGGAGCTGCTGACAGAAATTGCACACAATCAGGAGCCTCTTCACTGAAAATGTGGGTGCTGCAGGGAGGCCTGGTTTGGACACACCTGCTCTTACCTCCCTTCCATCACTACCTCCTATTTCTCTGGTTCTCACTGCTTTAACTACCAAAAAAACTACCATCAGTCTTGTTTATGCAGGAATATTTCCCCAGGCATCCCAGAAGAATGTTATCGGTGACTGAAACACGGACCCCCTCTGGCAGGGAAACTGAATCACTTTATTCAAAGAACAAGTTGGTTTTATAGACTTCTACATCTATCACACATTGCCATGTCAGCAGCACACCTTCTGAATGTCCTTCTATTGGGTCACTCTCCTGTCAGCTTCCAGCAGGCTCCTCTCACCAGGGTCCAGTGGAGACAAGCCTCTGTGCTGCCATATGCTCCTTTGTGCTGCCACGTTCTTCTTTTTGTCTTCTCATGGTGTTCTGCAGGCATATCCCACAGCCCACAGTCCAATTCCATCCCATCTCATCCCATCTCTTCAATGTGGGCACAAGAACCTGAAAATTCTCCTGAACATGGGGAAACCCCTCTGCTAAAAGTCAAGGATTTGGCGTTTTCCTCTGTCAGGGCTGCATTCAGTCCACTTAGAGGCAGAAGATGAAACACAGCAGTACTTTGGAGATCAGGGAGCAAAGCCTGGTAGGAAGTTACACCCCCTGAGGCCTCCAGGCACAGCACTGCTGCAGGAGGAGCGGGTCCAGGTGTCTTTGTGTAGGACTGAACAACAGCTTGGATCACATATTGCAAACCTTTACTGCAGGATTAGGGTTTATCATTGGCTCATCTGAAAGGGTAAAACCAGATTCACATCACGTCTATAGATTGTCCTTATAATTTTTGCTATTAGGAGCTGCTATTAATTGTTAATGTTATTAACAATTCAATAAAATCCCTCAGGTAACCTTTTGTCATGAGCATTTTTCCCTCCATCAATACTCTGATTCAGAAATCAGCAGGAACAGACACTAAATAGAAATCAAACCAAAGCTTTCTTTTATTAAATGCTTTTATGCTTCTTTCACTATTCTTCCTTAGTAGTAGGATGTTTAGCTCATTCTACAAAGTCAAAGTATCTCTTTTTCAGTACGCATGATCTTTTTTTTTTTTTGATTAATAATTTTAGACTGGGACTTGGGCATGTAATCTTGAAAAATCTGAATTTTCTTAAAGTTACCTTAACCCTTGTATTCTGGACAGAGTTACATTTCTGTGTTAACAGATTCATCTGCTGCAGCTTGCCCAGGTGTCTCTCAAGTGCTCACTCCTGCATCAGGTAAAAGCATCCAAAGACAACTGCAGGTCATGCAAGTCTTTTCCTTAACAGAATTTCTAAATACTTCTTGTGCACCCCATGATAGAAGCAAAAGAAAATAGCCCCATATGAACTGGATATGGCCAAAGCAGCTTTGAAAATTAGTTTTGACATGTTCATAATCTCCAAAGTGCAAAAAAATTAAAATAACATTCTGGAAGAGACTCCTGCTTTCACAGGGCTTCCAATAAAGGAGACTTAGGGTCTTTCATTCCTCGAACTTTGCTGCTTCATTTTCACTGCACCACTGAGAGGCCAAAGTTGAGAACCCACAGTTCTGGGATTTGTCTTGCACACAAGGGAATAGTTTGTGTTCGGTGCAGGCATTTAAAATAACATTTGTACTGAGTTAAGTGGAGACAGATTCTTACTGGCTTTCTCACAGAAAACCTCTATGGCTTTTAAAATTTGCCAAAATGGTGGAAATAAGAAGCCTAACAAAGAGACTTGGTATTTTCCTCCCTTGCAGTGCTGTAGGAACCCAAGGTTTCAGGAGGACAGCAGCCCTGATCTGGTTTGGAGTTACTGGCATGTGGGGCAGACCTCAGTGATTTTCACATGTTGCACGTTGTGTCAGGGGCACAGCAGCAGGGCTGAGAGCCACGGAGCTTGGAGCCTGCCAAAGTCACAGTTGGAGCATCAGGAAGCAATGACTGCTGAAAGCACAGAGAATGTGCTATAAAATACCCATTTTTAAAAGTCGAGCAGAAAAATGTGTGCCTTCCTAATAGCATGGCAAACAACTCTAAAATACCACAGTAAAAAATCACCTTGGAACTATAAATGTAGCTGGGTAGAATGAATCATTGCACTGTCAAAAGAGTCACTTTATGAAAACCCTTTATTTTTCTAAGATTTAGATTGTCCTTTATCCTACTGAACTTTAATTATGACAGTTGTTTCTGTTCATGATTTCTCAGTCAGACTGTCTCTGTGTTTAGGGTGCTTCCTGTCTGGACCACAATTCTACTTTATGGTCTAGGGTTGAGTATTCTTCTCTTGACAGTCAGCTTTGTTTTCTTCTTGTTTGGTTTTTGTTTGGTTTGGGTTTGGATTTTTTTTTTCTCTCATGGTTTTTTCAAGCTTTTTCCATACTTTAATCTCTTTATCATAAATACCTTTAATAACACTGAAAATTCAAAGCACCTATTCCATTCTCAGGCCATATCATAGTTACCTCCCATATTTCTTTAATATCATTCCTTTCTTTCTTTCACCTTTTGCAGGTCACGTAATCAAGTAATCTTTCACCATTTGGAAAAGTATTCTTTGTAAGTTTTACTTCATCAGCCTCAGGCAAATGCTTCATCTACACACTCAATAGAGAGATGCAGAGCTTGAGGCTTGAGGTCTGTTCATCCCAGGCCTCCTCCTCTTCCTCCCTCTGCAGGCAGCAGGTTCCTGTGACTCTCCCAGCACCTTGCATCAGGCAGACAGTGCTTGAAACAGCTGAGGAGGTGGTTTGGACTAACTCAGCATCTCATCAGTGGCTGAGTGTCCCTTGCTGCAAGCTCAGCTCTGGGAGCAGGTCCTTACCCAGCACAGGTCAGTGATGGGGCCTCAAAGGCCTTTGCAGTGAGCCACTGACACCTCTGATCATTGTCATCACCCCCAAGGAGATGCTCAGTTTGAATTCTTGCTCCCCTTACAGTGGCAGCACGACCTGAAGGTGAACCAAGCACACTTTAGAGAGAATGAGCTTCAGAGCAGCTGAACCACAAAACATCTCAGCTGTCTTCTGGTGCAGCTGTCACCCTGCTGGCTGCAAGGCCAGAGAGAGGGACTGGTCACAAAACACCTGTTTTATCCTTGCTCTTCTGTTTTCCATCCCAAAGCAGCTGCTGTGGGCTCCTTCTCCACTCAAACACAAGCAAGAAGGCAGCTTGTAACACCACAGGAAGGCAGCAATAATTTACTGGAACTCCAAAATGAGGATTTTGCAACAAGATGCATCAGAAAGCAGCAAGAACAGGGCTTCCCCAGGAGGGGGACAAGCCAGAAGCCAAGGGTGGCCCCAGTGCAAGCCATGCCCTCAGTAGCAGGGTTCAGTCCCACAGGGTGCAAACAGGATCCATCAGCAGTCCTGGACAGGGAGAGCAAGGAACCAGCTCCAGGGTCCGTCCTGGATGCCCCAGAGCTGCTGAAATAGTGGTGAGACAGTGTTGCTACACCATGGTCAAATTTCCATAATTAGGGCTAGATCTGCAGAGATTCCCTCTGTTCCATTTGTTCACACCATATCCCATGGGAATGTGCAGCTGCTGTGACAGGACAGCCCAGGGTTCCCTGCCTCCAGCTGGGGGACGTGGGATGAGGCTGACTACATCCCAGATCCCAGCAGACTCTGCAAGCATAGCCAGGACTAGAGTTTGGGGAGGGTTGGTAATGTCTTGGGGAGGCAAGGAAGAAGAGAGCATTGTCCATAGAAAATTTTATTTTAAAATGAAAAAAGCAGAAGAGGGAAAGGAGTGCAATAAAGTCCTGACAATGGCACTGCAGGGGGAAATGTTGAGACCCAGGGACACGCAGTGAGGAGAGAGTGGGGGCACAAGAACAAGGATTTAAATGCTATTGAGGGTGAAAATCAAAGCTTGGGCATGACCCCAAAGAGCACAATCCTTGCTTTGGTTCCAGGTGTCCCGGGGTGCATCAGGCTGGTTGAGGGAGGTGATTGTCCCACTCTGCTCTGCATTGAGGTGGCCCCACCTCGAGTACTGGACGCAGTTTTGGGCACCAAAATCTCAAAAAGATCTAAAGTTGTTAGAGTGTCCAAAGGAGGGACAGGAGGAGGATGAAGGGCCTTGAGGGGAAGCCCATGAGGAGTAGCTGAGGGCACTTGTCTGTTCAGCTGGGGGAGACTGAGGTCAGACCGCACTGGGGCTGCAGCTCCTCCCGAGGGGCAGCTCCAATCTCTGCTCTGTGACAGGGACAGGAACAAGGGAACAGCTAGGGCTGTGCCAGGGCAGGCTCAGGCTGGAAATCAGGTAAAGGTTCTTCCCGCAGAGGGTGCTGGGCACTGCCCAGGCTCCCCAGGGAATGGGCACGGCCCCGAGGCTGCCAGAGCTCCAGGAGCGTTTGGACAGCGCTGCCAAGGATGCCCAGGTGGGGTTGTTGGGGTATCTATGCAGGGCCTGGAGTTGGACTGGATGATCCTGTGGGTCCCTCCCAGCTAAGCATATTCTGTGATTCTGAGTGCTCTGCTTAGCTCATGTTCAACACTCTTTAACATTCAAAGCTAAAATTTCCTAGTGAGGATGTTGGGGATGGTACCAGTATAACCCACAGCTCCTCCAGTCACGGCCTTCCCGCCACAGACCTGAGCTCACAGCAAAGACTGGAACAACTCTACTTCTTGCTATTGACATCCATGGAAGAAATTGTTTGTTTGGAGAGTGACTTAGGTCACAATGTAAGATGTAAGCAAAAGTCTGTGTTCTATCACCAGCTGTTAAACCCAGGTGGGGCAGGGTTCTTTATCTCTTCCATGACTCATCCCTG
>VWZT01005664.1:9421-27690 GCA_013397055.1 Pachycephala philippinensis | reverse complement strand
TTCCCACCTGGATATAATCTGAGGTTTGGAACACCACAGCCAGCCCTCCCTGCTGCATTCCCAGAGGAGAAGAGCTACAGAACCACCACTGGAGCTTCAGAGGAACACCAGAGCCTTCCACAGGATCAGCGCTTCACCAGAGCCACATCCATCACTGCAGCAGGGCTGCAGGCACCACTGAATGGGACTGCTGCCCCCGCCCTGCCCCACAGGGTGTCAGGCTGTGTCCTGACTCTGGCACTGTTCCTGTACTACTGCATTGATTTTAATTTTCCTATTAAACTGTAGTTCTGACTTGGAGTCTCTCACTGGTTTGCTTTCAAACTAGTACGGAGACAAAATTAGTTCCTTGCAAATGTACAAATTATCTGGGAATATTCATTGCATTAACTGGCATTGTGCATTGACCATAGCAAACGAGTTACACGGATAAAGGGAAATCCACAGAGTACTTTACAAACCTGGAGGAAACGGTGGTGAAGGAAGAGCGAAAAGGTGGATAACTGCATCCTTATGGGTTTAAGCAAGTTAATTCTTCTTTTTCTGTATGCCAGTTAATAAAGCCAGCTATTCCCACTGATCCTAGAAAACCTCCCAAGATGACATTTAACAATTCCATTTCCACATGCCTTGTCCATGGCGTGCTTCCCCTATTATCGTTGTGTTTAAGCTGTATTGTGTTTCCCAGCACTGCTGGAATCACAAAAAATGAGAGAAAATAGAAATTCTTTTGTACAATAGTCTGGATTAGCAGATTAAATTAGTTGGTTAATGAAAAATTTGTAGATTACATTTATATGTGGCCTATGCTCAAAAGCTGAATTACCTTTAAAAGTATAATTAGCCTATAATTGCTCTGAGATTATTTACCTGTATCCTTCCCCTTAGGTTATACCTATCCAGTATCAGATAAATCAGAATTTGCAGAGTGTTCCCTAAGATAACGTGGGACAGAAGGAACTAGAAATTTCCAGGGTGCCTGAAATCACACAACCTTAGCCAGGGAAAAAAAAACCGATATGTCAAAGAAATCACATTAATATTTAACATTTTAATCAAGAGCTGTGTGATCCAAGGCAAGAAAGAGAAAACTGAGCACATCCAGTTGCTGGGAGCCTTTTCAGCCATCAGTGAGAAATATCTGCTGAAGGGTTGGCTTTCTTCCTGTTTAAAATTGAGAGATTATATTTTAAATGGACAGAAGGAGCCTGAAACCTTAACATTTCTCTTATTCTTTGTCCAAGCATTAGGGCCAGCTTTAACTTAGGCCAAGCTCTAACAGGCACCAGCTGGGCACAGTCCAGGTGTGCAGAGATGACAAAAGTTCTAATTAAAAAATGCATTTCCAGGTTTTGTTTCAGATTTCTTTTTCCCTTTGTTTTCTCACTTATAATTAATTTAGAATGTGACAAAACATGAGATAATACAGCTCAGTTTTAGAAGTGACTATGTTTTACCAGCTGAACTTCCTTCAAATCCTCTGCTAATAAAAATTGTGCTTTTCCTGGTGATTTCAGGAATGATGTTCTGTGCATTTGTGAAGCTCCTCAGAAATTCCTCTTAGGAATGGCTTGGTGACTTTGCTTGCTTGGAGTATTGCAAGTGCCTACAGGAAGATAAAATCATCCCCATAACCACAGGTGACTTTAATAGCTGGGGGGAAATCCACTGAGTGAGTTTTAGGGGTGTTTCTCTGTAACTGCCAAAAATATCTGTTGCCAAATCTGACAATGAGAAAGAAATAAAATAAATTTATTTTTTAATAGAAGCTAGTGGCTAAAAGGAACTGTTCTGTTCTGTGGCACATGGAGTTTTGACCAGCCACCCTGCAATCAGTCAGTGACTGCTACTAAATATACATCTAAGTTAATTAATTATGTTTTTCCTGTGGTCTTTCTGATTGCTGGCCCTGGAGGCACTGGAGAAATCAGAGGGAGGCATTGACATTCACTGCATTTCTCTGTGTTTCTTCTTACCCAAGGGAAAGAGAGAAAGAAATGAGAGAATCTTTCCCAATTAAAAAAAAAACACAAACAAACAACACAAACCAAAACACACAAAAAAAAGGAAAAAAACCCTAAATGGTTGAAATAAGAACAAATGTCTAAAATCACAGCAATGTTCCACATTTCCATCCTAGCTCCAGATAATTTCTTTGATCCTGCTTGCTCTCGGCTGAAGCCCAGCAATTGGTGCATCCCCTGCTCCCTCTGGATTCTGAGTTGGAGCTGAAGATCTCCCAGGAACAGATGGATTCACTCGGTTTTGTACCTGCATGGAGGGGACTGCGCCATGCAGAGATTTTATTTCTCTGAATTTGAAGTTGGCCAGCAGAAAGGGCTGCACAGCTGCACATTGCAGCCCCAATGTAGATCCATTTTTTTTCCTGTGTTCAGACTGTGGCATTGTTACTCGGTCATCCAGCACAGCAACCAGGCAACTTGAAAACAAAAACTCAAAATCCCACAGGATCACAAGATTAAATGAGTAAGAAGTAATTGTTTTCTAGCTTTCTCCTCGGTCCTTTCTATCAGATGTAACCAGATTGAAGCCAGCTCTTCCATCAAAGCGCTCAAGAGGGGACTGAATTAACTAACTTCAAACATTAAAACTGCTTTGTTTTCTAGAGGAAAACCAGAACATCCAGGCAACTTTGAGTTTCATAATAATTAGTTACATCTAAAGGCAGCAGATGAAATATATACAGATTATTATTAAAGCATTAGTGCCAAATGTCACACATTCAGTGAGTGATGCAGCGTGGTGCAGAACAGTGATTAAGAAACTACAACCATACAAGCCAACAGTGGAACACTAAATAGCTTTAAAAAATGAAATGAAAATGAAAAAAAACTGAAAAAAAAAGAAATTAGAATCAAATGCAGTTGGAAATGGAGAGTTGTACATCTGGTCATATATTTATTTTAAGTATATAAACTGGGAAAGTTTAAATTGGGATGGAAGGAGAGGGACAGAGGAGAAATAATTGGTGCAAGACAAGATGGAGCTGAGAAAGATCCATCCAAGGTGCTTTTAGAGAGCTGAGCACAAATCAACAGCACGATCAGCAGGTCCCTGTCTGTGCAGGACACACAAAACCTCAGCACTTGTCAGACCTGAAGATGTGGCTCTGAGGGTCATGGTTCAGGGGTGGCTTTGGCAGTGTTAGGTTTATGTTTGGACTCGATCTCAAATGTCTTTTCTAACCTCAGGGATTCCATTATTCTAAACCAAATGGAAATAACATGGGGAAATTACATAAATGAAACACAACACAGAAATAGGCAGAAGAATACCCGGGGCCCTTCCAAGAGCTTGGGGCCAGATTGAAGCAGTTAGCGGAGCTTGTAACTAAAGTTTTAACAGAAATAAGGGAGTATTTTATAATACTTATTTTATAAGGGGCCTTCAGATTTAATTACAATTGTTTCCAGGAAACAAGCAACAACAAAACTGGCTTGGACTTAAGAAATGAAACGTTCAGATGCACAACAATCACACACAGAACTCTGCCAAAAGCCTGCCCAGGTTCAGGGGGAAGATCATTTATCACCTTGGGCATTGCTTTGAGATGAACTGGAATAGAGTGAAAGAAATGAGGNGGGTACACATTAGAAGGGGGTCTGTACGAGGCAATTTAGGAAGTCTGTACCTCTCAAGTACCTCAGCCAATGGGGAAAGAGAGAGGGAAATGTGGCCTGGAAATTAGGATAAAAAGGAGGCTGCATCCTCTGACAACTTGAGAGACCCCATGGGAAATGCCCATGACCTCTCCCTTTATTCGAATAAAGTTACAGGACTCGTCTGTCTCCTTTTTGGACATAAACCTCTGGTGTTTGTGGATTCATTTTCCTGACAAGAGCAAGACCAGGTGATACAGCATAGATGGAAGTTCTTGGTGGAGCTGCAACAGCTGTGGATTGGATTGCTTCTGCACAGAGGTAAGGATGGATCGTAGAAAAAAGGTATTTTCCTTAAAAGACTCTTTATGGAGGGGGAAGAAAAAAAAAAATCCCAAAAGCACCACCACCAAACAAGCAGTCAAGCATTTCAGATCACTATTCCAAAAAAAGCACAAAGCCAAGGCAAGAAGTAATCAAAAAAGTAGACTAGAGTTCATCAAAACCTGTAAGTACTTTGGAGAGAGTTCATCGAAATTCATGTATTTCTGTAAAATTTTTGATTTTAGGAAGGAAGCATCTTCTGATTTATGCTTAACTGACACAATATTTCCTTTCCCTCGTGTTCAGTGCATCCAAAGGGTCAAGTTCTTGGTACCTTTGTGCTTCAAAATTCTTCACTATGAAAAGCATAAAATGCATCTCTTTAAATGATTACTGCTTGATACAATAATTCCACCCTTACTGGTTTTAAAAGAGAACTCAGAAAAGAATAGCAGAGTATAAAATTACATCAGAAGACAAAGAGGTGGGGTGGTAAACATGCAAAGGACCGGTGTCTTAAGATTGGGAGCGGAAAGTAATAAAAATTACAGATTATTGCTGCAAGTCCAGAGAGTCGTGAACACCAGAACTGCTGGCAGAAGAAGTAGCAGAAGATTTATAAGAAACCAAAGACATTTTAATTTGGGGGACTTGGAAATAATGGTCTTCACTAGTGTCATTATATTGGTAAGGGAGTAGCCAAAAGAGCTTTTTAAGTGCCTGCAATAATGCGTCAAAGTGATTTTTTTGGCAAGGTAACAAGGGCCACAGGAGCAGCCTCTGCGTTGGCTTTCCTACAGGTTCTTTTTTCAGAAAAGACTCCAAATCCTTGTGTGAAATGTGCATTAAACAGAATACCTGTTTCTCTTTAAATCTGGCAAACACGTGCTGGCCAGTGATGACCTGACCTGGACAGGACTTTTTCAAAAATTTGCCTTACAGTGACAAAATTCCATGCAGGCTGCCTGTTTGGATGAGGGTGGGTACAATCACCATCCCCACCTTCTATTCTTGCCTCAGGAAGCCAATGAAGGTTTTTTTTTCCTTCCTTTGCTTTTCCCACAGTACTTGAAATAGAACATCAGCAACATGAGTTCAATGAAACCTATTCCACATTTTCTATAGTCACAAGGAAGAGCTAAACTTGGTGTATTTCTTCCCCCAACACCCAGGTTTTTTCAGTAAATAAATAAAAATAATAGAAACTATTGAAAAAAATTAAAATCATCTACCTTCCTAGCCAGGGGGGAAGTAAAAGAAATAAGAGCTACATCATAATCACAGACTTTAATTTCCCAAATCCAATGAATGTCACCATATTAACTGATTTACATCAGTGCAGATCTACTGGAGAAAATCTGGCACATCTTATGTCTACAAACAGAATATTTCACTTAGAGACTTTACATCCCAAAATCTGTTTCCTGTGAGCATCACAAGCTTGCGGGGTGAGGGGTGGGTTCTGGAATTTGCGCAGCAGTGTCACTCTGCCTCTGCAGCATTTAAAAGAGTCATTAAAATCATTCAAGGGCACCACTTTAAAAGCTGACGTCTTCCAGCGTTACAGCTCGTAATTGCATCCCTCAGGGGGCCCAGATCCTGGCTGTCCACGTCAGAAGATCCCTTGCAGAGCCCAAAGCTTCCCTCCGCCCTGCCCCGCCTGCCTTTACACTCCGTTAATCAACACAGAGGTTTTACCTTCATTAATGTTGTCAGGATGCTCCTTTGCTTCCCGATTGCTGCAACGATGGCAGAGCCTTCAGGAGCAGGAGTTGTTTCAAAAGTATCTCCTTGCTGCTGAAATGCTGTTCAAACAGCCAATGATTTCACTGTGACTTTTGAGCTGTTTTTCCTTTGAAGCATCAGCCATTGCAGATGGATAATTATATTAAGATCAACACTGCCGATGTCTGGTTTTATTCCCATTACCCTGTCTGTCCATAGCAGTACCTACATCTTTTACCTCTCCGTCACCCCAAGTTGTCTGGCTTTGATCTTGAAACTGGGGGTGTTTTAATGCCCACAGTCAGATAGGTGGGGAGATTTTCTTGTCTCTTTGAATTAGCCCATGTAAGACAGAGGGAAAACAGAAGAGAAGTGCTCAGGTCAGAAATACAGCTGAAACACAGCAGGCAGGGACTGCTTTCTGTGCAGCTGGATGCCATCTCTGCTCCTGCCAGAACCCCTCCTGAATGAGGAATACAATCTCCAGCTTCCTCCTGCTCTCTGCACCCATGAGATTAGTGCCTTTGACAAAGGGTTCACTGGGAAGCAAACAATATCCACAGCTCTCATCACACGAGATTTTACAGTGAGAAGTACACAAAATAATTCTAATCCATTCTGTTTTAATTCTAATCCATTCTGAACTTGTCCCTTTATTTTTTTAGCCAGCTGATTCAATTCTCGCCACAGACTTTCCCTAATTACGTGTTCAAACAACGTGAAAAGAGGTTTCTGTGAGGTTATTTAAGGTGCTGACAAGTGACAGATACCACCCAACACTCCTAACTCCATCCCCCACAGATGCAGGGGAGCCTCACCCTGCCCACCAACGTGTGCATTTATGAGCCAGCCCTCAGTAACATCCCTCCAGTCATAAACTGGGCTGCAAAAATCAACACCCAACTTTCCTAGTATCAACAAGAACAACTTAAGGAACACATCTTTACAGTGAACAGCATTTTTAGTTTCACAGAAGTAGGATGATATTTGATTACAAGCTGAAGTTGAACTACCAGGAGGAAAAAGAAAATTAAAAAAAAACAAACCCACAAAGTAAAAAGCCTGTCTTTGGAACGGAGCCACCAGAGCCACTTCTAGCCATGCAATAGACTGTTCATCACCTTTTAACACATCTAGGCACTCAGATGATTGAGGGGCAGACTGCTTTTGCGTGGCAATACAAAGACAATCAACAGAAGGAGCTGTGGGTTGCAATGAACAGCTGGGTTTGTATCCAGGTCTGCAAGAGCAAGGTGTATTCTTTAAATTACACTTGTCTGATTTACAAGAAGTGGAGTTCAGGTGATGCAGGCACTCGGTTTTCTTTCTCTAAAATAAACCAACAAGCCAACAAAAACCCCAATGAACCAACCAAAACTTCTCCACCAGCAGTGGGGCAGAAAAGCCTGAAACCAAAATATAAATGTACACTAAAGGCTCAAAATTTAGAAGAAAATAATCCAGTATTTTTCAAGTTCCCGAATTTCTGCACAAAACCACCACTTCAGAGTCAACAAAATATTGATTCCTCTGTGTTTCTTGTCAAATATTCCCTTAGGAAGGAGTTCTGCAGTTGGTAAGCCTCAAATGCTGTTGAGTGCAGCTGATTCACTCAGAGTTACAAGAAAACACAGAGAGTTGATCGAGCTCCAAATTCTCTCCGTGGAAAATAAGTGGAGTTTGTGATAAAGATTCACTCCAGAGCTGAACCACTGTGAGTTAGTGAGAGAGAAAAGGGCAAGGCATTGAACTGCTGGAATGGCTTCGATAGATATATAGAAATTAAACACAAGACACATTTTTGGTAGTAGCTGATCTCTTAATGCATCTGAGAGAGGCATCCAGCCTCTGAAGGGCTTTTAGTGACACCTGTGGAGGCACAACTTGCTTTGGCTTGTACTCAGCAGTCCTGAATAGAAGTTAATTGGATGCTATTGAGGGGAGAAATACAAGAAGATGTCACAAAGCAGTGTTGTGATAATCCCCTGATGAGGCCAAGAATTAGTGTCACACACAGCTGCCACACACGTGGAGCCAAGTGACCGCCCTGCTGTGCTCCTGCCAGGCTTGCCCTTGCTGCCAGTTCCAAAGGCCAGATTTCCTGTCCCCACACAGTGCTGTGGTTTTAACAGAAGGCACAAAAGCCATGGTGATCCCAGATTCCTTTTCTTTTCGTGTAAGCATGTCTCAAAATCAGTCCAACTTTCCTCACTGGCCATCCCCATTAACTTCTCTCAGGCGCAATTAATTTTGTCTTTAGCACTTTGTGATAAAGAAATTCCCTCCTGCCTCAAAGCCATTTTCATTTAGCATTAGAGCTTTGCCTACGTGTGAACAAGGCCCATTTTCCAGGCCATTTCTGAAGGCAGAGGGTGCCAGAAATACCAATCCCAGCCCATAAAAAGCATTTCTGCCAACCAGCTGTTCCTTGGAAAGGAAGTTTTTTTCTCTTGTTCTCTTTGTACTGAAGGAGGTACCATCAGTTTGGCTAGGTGGAATCCCAGTCTGCAGGGCTGTGTGATAACCTTCATTCTGAATTCCACTTTGTGCACAGTTACTGCCACAAAAACCTTCAGGTCACACGAAATCTGTTCAGGGCTCTGAAGTCCCAGGAAACCAGATAAAGTTCAGCTCAGGCAGCTGGAATATAATCCCTGTTGTGTGTCTAATTCAGGATATTGAACTGTGGGGCTTGTATGGATGAGAAATGGATCAACTGGGTGTATGAATCAGTTGGGGTTTCTGGGATGTGCTGTATTACCACCTGAAATCAGCCAAATTGGTGAAAGGGGCTCCCTTGGGACACTCATGACTTAATTCCCAGTTCTCTTGCCTGTGAGCATTTCAGCACATGCTGGTCAGCACCAGAGGGGTGTCTCTGTGGAGCAGAGAGCCATTTCCTCCTGGCAGGTATATTTTTGTAAATGACTATTCTCAATTCTAGCAAAGTTTATGTCATAGTTCAATTTAGGATGGGGAAAAAAAATAAACCAACTCAAAAAACAAGCAGACTAAAAATTCCTATCACACTATAGTTTCACAGAATCACAGAATGTCCTGAGCTGGGAGGGACCCACAGGACCCAGCCCAGCTCCTGGCCCTGCACAGACACCCCAACAACCCCACCCTGGGCATCCCTGGCAGCGCTGTCCAAATGCTCCTGGAGCTCTGGCAGCCTCGGGGCCGTGCCCATTCCCTGGGGAGCCTGGGCAGTGCCCAGCACCCTCTGGGGGAAGAACCTTTCCTGGTATCCAGCCTGACCCTCCCTGACACAGCTCCAGCCATTCCCTTGGTAGTTTAAACCACTTCGTCCTGACAAACAAAAACTGAGCTGGTGGCAGCAGAGTGAGGCTGGGATTGAGGAACAATCAGCAAATGCTGGTGGCTGAATGCTGTTTTTGGGATCAAAGTTTGAATTGTACGAGAGTGTTGACCACAGGCTGGGGTGAGAAGGCCAGACAGGGCATCTCTCACTGCACTAGGTGACGAAATATCAATATGTTTATAAATTTATAGATATTTGGTCAAGACTCCTTCCTTCTGCACTGCTGGAGTCAAAGGAAAATGAAAATTCAGACTCAGAACCTGTCCCATGGATGTTGCTGAGAGAACTTAAGCTTTCAAGAGGACGGAAACACGAAGTAAAGCTCTGTGCCTACACAAGCTGGTTTTAGGAAGGGGAACATGCCTCCAGCAGCAGGTTTAGAGCAGTTATTTGTTAGGCTCGGGCAGAGTGTTCCTTTGCTGCAGCACAGCTCGGGTTGCTGGGCAAGTCCCACGTATTTCAGCTCCCACTATTTCATTTCAGCCCCTCTGCCCAGCCTCGTTCAAGTGCAGCCTCTCAAACACACCAGAAAAGCTTTCAGTTTGTGTCTTGAAGACAGAAGGCTTCATAAGTCATATGAACTTCACTCATCCTCAGCAGTGGAAAAGCTACTGGAAAACACCAAAAGGTTTTGGGGTTTGCTCGTTCACACACGAGTGTGCCAATGGAAAAAGGGCAACAAAAGCAGTCACAGTACTGAGCAGTTTTCCAATGATACACTCCTTGCACAGATACCATAAAATCTCATTTCTCTCCAGGGAGACCCTGCACTGTGTCACTTCCAGATGTTGTCCTACTGTGATCCATGTTCAGTTCTCAGATGCCATCCACCAGCAGATGTTTCTCTTCATGCGACAGTCTGTAAACATTTTCCCTTCAGCAGAAATCCATTTAAGCAGTATTTTTGAAGTTCAAAGAACTGCTTGATTTCTTTTTCAGTCCTGTGTGTGTTTCTATCTGTGGGGGGAAGCAGACAACTGCAATTTCTTTCTCTTTTTGTTCATATGTCACCATCAAGCCTCTATTTATCTCTCAGCTCAGCCTGGAGTTTACTACAAAACTGACTGAGGTTACATTTCTTGAAATTGCAATCAATGGTCAATTTTCAAAATGCATATTTAAAACCCCTTGAACTTCTCTCTCATTGAGGGAGCACACAAAACAGCAGAAAGCTGTTACTTGAACACAAGCTCAGAGAAATAATACAGGAGTATTCTTTGATGTTACTATCTGCATCCCACAACTACTTCAGGAGGTCTTCCCGTCTCCATGAGAAATAATTGCTTTCACAGTTTGATTAAAAGCAAGCCTTTAATAAAGATATTAGAAGACAGATGTTATTAAACTAATTAGAATTTTATTTCCCCCACTATTGTTATTTTTCCGGAAATCCATTAAACTTGCTTCAGAAGTTTTTTCATTTATTTTTTATTTTAAAAACCCTTCTAATAAATTATTAGAAGCTTAAAAACTTTTTAAATTTCCAATAAATTATTAAACTTCTCATAAGTTGTTAATATTATAAGCTCTTATTAAAAATAATAGGAATAGCAGGGGATAAATAAATAAAACAAATAATCAACTAAATAAACTTCCAATGAGTTTAACGTACTAGAATTTTATTTATTTCCCCCCTGCCATTCTTATTATTTCTGAAGTTCAATTTCTTGAATTCAGCAAGAATTTTTTACAGAAAACAATATATTTTGTTTCACCAGAAATATAAATGAACAGCATATTTTCATTCTTTTTTCTTTTTTGTGCATTATTTTGTTCTTTATTCAGGGATAAATCTGCATAATAAATACTTCAAGAACAGGTGCAATAAATGAATTTGTTGTTTTTTCTAAATGGGAGTGTATGCTGTTCTTAAATAATCAGCTGGTTGTTCTGTATTTAGGGAAATACTGCAACCTCTCAAACTGTCATTTTGAAAAGTTGTAATTCTGAATATTTAGGCTTAAACCCAAGACATTATTAGTCATATAATTAGTCATATGAGTAGTCATATAATCAAAGTTATATTTATGTAAACAAGGAGAAAGGAATTCTAGAGGCTGCTGAGTCCCTGCAGCAATACAGAAACACACAACTGCAGCCCCAAGGGCAGCCTCTTTGAATCAATCCAACGCGGGGAAATATCTCCAGAGATTTTCAGACTTTTTCTGTCTCTGCTCTTCCTTTGGGAGCTGAAAAGAGTTGGTTTCATGCAGAAAGAGATAAGTCAAAGAAAACCTCCCTCCAAAAATAGTTAATATTTCAAATATTTACCAGATAAAGTGTTGTGCTGAACCACACGCCCAGAGCAAGTCGGAGAAGTGACTGCCTGGGGAAATCACGACCTGTTTGTGGGCCCTTTAGGGAAGGAAATGTTACTGACTGGACCAGGTCATAAAAACAAATGTTGGCTTTTGTGTAGATCGTCTCAAAATCCAGTCTCTGGGATTTTTTAAAAATTCCAGAGCCCAGCTTTTATCTTTCTCTTCCCACCCTTAAGTCCACACAAAGACACAGCAGCTTGAATCCCCTGCCAGAGCTCAGGTGTTCTTTGGTGCGTGTTTTGCTCTGGACACTTTCACCTCTTTCCAAGCGTCATTCTGGGATTTATCTCCGGTGAGCACCTACTGTGCCTTTTCCCAGCTCTGTGAGACTTCCCCTAGTACTGCTCATTCCCTGGAGGTCTAAGCAAAGCTGATTCAAGAGATCAGTTTTCCTCTCTGGCATCCATCATGACAAGTTTCAGTTATTCTTCCTGATTTCTAACTTCTTTATTACACTTGCCTTGAGGTAGAGAACACACAGAGCAAGCAGGAGCAAAGCCAGGGCAGCCCTTGGAAAAGTTGTCCTGCTTGGATGTGTCCCAGTGGCATGAGTTTAGCACAAAGGAGCTGTCAGGGGACACCTGAGGCTCAGGAGGAGGTGTCAGGTCCCTGAGGCTCCACTGGCAGCTCCACGGCTTGACCCTGAGCAGGGCTGAGCAAGGGAGGATTTACTCCTCTTATTTCCTCTGAAGGTCTTTGGCACAGGTTGATCTTCTTGATACCAAAGTTATGAACCACAGCAACTTCAAAGGCATGAAGGCTGGGAAAAGATGAGTGTAAATTAAATTCCATAATCAGAATAACTGTGACCAGAACAAACTGAAAACATATTTTAATCAGTTTCCTGGACTATTTTACAAGCAGCTCCATCTAGAGAGAGGAGTGGAAGAGAGAAATGCAAAACAAACCTACTGACTTAGAAACACACACTTAGTTCAGCTACTGATCTAATTTTGTTGATAATTTTTAAGCTCTTTGAAGTGTTTTTCAGCCTGCACTGCATAGGGATCTTCCTTAAGCCTGTGCTGACAGCCTTGCTGGATGGCATTTCTGGCCTCCTTCTTTCTTGTTTTTCTTTTCCATTTCAAAAAAGGTTTTTTTGTCTGAAGAATATCTCTTCTTGCCAGGCCAATACACTTAATTTGCAAGGAATTTGCAAGCTTCTTTCTTTCCTTGCATGAAGGCTAGACTAGCAAAGCACACCAAGGCCTGTATGTCAGTGATGCTCCTTCATCCAGCTGAACACTGATAACAAATGAGTATTGGTCTACAGTCTTTTAATTCATTTTTTACAACAGAGGGAAAAGCCACAAAAATTAATATTTCCAGCAAAAGCAGAGACAAACAGAATCACAAAATCATTGAATCACAGAAGGGATTGTGTTGGAAGGGACCTTAAAGCTCATCCCATTCCACCCCTGCCATGGGAGGGACACCTTCCACTGTCCCAGGCTGCTCCAAGCCCTGTCCAACCTGGCCTGGGACACTTCCAGGGATCCAGGGGCAGCCACAGCTTCTCTGGGCACCCTGTGCCAGGGCCTCCCCACCCTCACAGGGAAGGATTTCATATTCTCCACTGCAGATGCCTTTAAATAGCCAAAGCTGGCAGGAGCAGAAGGGACCTTACCTGGCCACTCACTCTTGTTTTGACCTGCTGGTCACCAGATCAGGGTAATAGTATTATGTACTATTAATTTTGTTGGATTAATTTCAGGTAGCCACACTCAAATAAGTAACAGAGACTCAGGTTTGTGGAAGAGACATCAGGAGGCTGATGGATGTGGGTAAGGGCAGAGCAGAGCAAACTGACTGCCACAACATCCTTGTGCCCAAGCGAGGACATGAGAGCACACAAGTGGGGCTGGGCCTCGTGGGCCCTTTATGGTTACGCAGGATTTGCCTCAGTTCATTGCCCATCCTTGAGAAAACCTACCCCCTACCCACGTGGAGCAAGAGACACAACCCACACAAAGACTGCAACATTGCACAAAACCGAGCCCTTAAGGGAGGATAAAAAAAAATGTGTCACTTATTAAGAGAATAACAATAAAGCATTGACCTCTGCAAAAAAATGAAGTACAAGAACAAAGAACATTCTTAATGCAGGAATCATTTCTCAAGGACTCGCCAGACTTTTGCCTTAAACCTTCTCTCAGCCCCAAAGACTATCATTTCAAACTGACAATTCCAAGGAGATGCCGCCTCCCATCTCAAAGCCAACGGAAAGAAAAACTTTATGGAACATCTGGAGGGGCATGTGACCTTCCCACTGCAGGATTTCAAACATCACAATCTATCCATCCTAGATCTAAGAGGATATCAAGGCCAGATGCTGCTATGGATAGTCAGCCTTAAGTGGTGTGTCTTGGTTTAAAAGACAGGTATCTATCAAAGGGAGGCAGAAGCCCCCTCTGGAATGGGTAATGTAACCCCCGTCCCCCCAAAGAATTATTATAAATTTGAAATTGAGGGGCTTTCAGGCACAGACATATAAAAGATAAGAATAACAGTTCTTTTACTAATATATATATATATATAGCAATGATACAGAAAACACTGGTTTAACCCAACAGAGTCGGGGTACGACCTGGCACCCTGCCAGGCAGGGTGGTGGTAGCAGTCCAAATGAAGTAGTTCAGTTGAAGCGGTGATCCTGTAGAATATCTGGTCTCCAGCTGAAGGTCCAAGAGTAGCTGTGGTCCTCTGGAGACCCAATAGGCAGGGCTGTCTTGGGCAGTTCCAAGGCCAGGTTATATCCAGGTGGGAATGCCCGGCTCCTCCTTCCTGGGCGGAGCATCCCACAATAGTATCAGATAAGCCATGAGTCATCTGATGGGTCTTAATTGCCTATTGGCTGTTATCAAGGGTGAGTCGTTAACAAGAGATAACAGGTTAATGGCCCAGCTGCTGGTAATAGAATACAGCTATGTTGTAACCTAGGACATGGTGATAGTGTTTTCCTTCCCTTTTCAAGCACCCAGATCTTTAATCAGCTTTGATAAATTAAGCCTTTCAAAACCTGATCCAAACATATAAATATTGTTTTCATTTTGAGGATTTAAAAAAATGGGGCAAATCTTATTCTGAATCCTAGAAAACCTGCAGGATCAAGAAATTGCATGGTAATTACCTGCTTGCTAATGTGTTCGAACAAACCCACTATTCTGTATCTGGAGACTCAGCCTTTGAAGTTTTTCTGCTATTCACTCACTGTCTACACTGTCATACACTCAAAGTTAGAGTTATTACAAGTTTCATAGTTTTCAAAGAAAGCCCACAAGCACAGATGCCCCCACACACAATGGATCATTTACTAGATGTTGGCCTAGAGAACCAAATAAAATAGTACAACTTCTTATTACTCAATATCTGCCTAAGAGAAAATTCCTCCTGGTCTTGTTCATTGTTGCTTCATCAGTGAACACGCATTTACTTAGGCTTCCCAAAACATTTGCTGACAAAACAAAACTTTGTGCATCTGTTAAATTGCTTGATCACTCACTGCAAGTAGTCTTGGAAGTTCCCAAGTTTCTTTGAGGAAAAGATACTCTGAATGCACCATTTTCTGTCTTTGGACAGGAAAAGTGGGATCCTTCCACTAGACCAGGTTGCTCCAAGCCCCATCCCTTGAACACTTCCAAGGATGGGGCGGACACAGCTTCTCTGGGCACCAGAAAAAGAACTCTATGATATAAGTTATATTCCTAAGAAGTCATATGGTTTTTAGCCTTTCTTCACTTTTTTTGCCGTTTAGCAAACACTTTGAATACAGTATAATGCTAAACATAATTGCTATAACTGCAAGAGTAGTGAAATATGTGTATTCTCTGAGTAGGATGAGACAACTGAAATTACCGGAGTCTCTGGCACAGGTGAGTCACAGTGCAGTATAAAAATGGCACAGCATTTTCTAGGCGCGTAACAGACAGAGCATTGCAGCTGAGAGCACCAAGTTTGTGCTTTAAAGCCACGCTTAGAGAAAAATGAAACTTCTGGTGAAAATACCAGGTGCAGTGGAACTTTTGCTGAGTAAGGTATTTTTCCCAGGTCTGTGGGGCTGCACACAACCTATTCTTCCACTCCAGGCTGAGTTCAGGTGGAAGACAAGGAAAAGATGTTGAAGAAGTTGGGTGATTTCCATGGATTTCCCAGAGCTGGCAATCCCCTCAGCGCAGTAGCCATGCTCCCATCTGCCCTCCCTGCAGCCAGGGAGGTGCTGAGCCTGCGCCATTCATCAACAGCAAGATTATGATGTTGCGTGTTGCTCAGGAACGTGTTTGTGGTGGAGCACTGGCAGGAACACAACGTCCCAGGCACCAGCAGCTCAGCTGGAGCCGAAGCGGTGTCATGGCTCTGATGCCCAAAACCAGGCAGAGCCCTGCCCACGCCAGCTCTGCTCAAACCTCCTACTCCCTCCATGTTGCTCCAGATTTCTGTCCAGGATTTATGGACAGCAATACACTGTCCTATAAAACAAGAGGACAGTAGCTTTAATCCATCCACTCAGCAAAACTCCCTTCAATGAAATCTATCCTATTAATTGTAGCTTTTCTGTCCATTCACAGAAAGGGAAACAATGTGCCCCACAGCTGAGTGACATGTCCCAGCCTCGGGTGAGGCTTTTGTTCTTCCCAGTTCCCAAAAAAGCACTAAGGGAGGACCTGCCACCAGCCATATAAGCATCATCTTGGCAATGATGAACATTTTTTTCCATGGGAACAAAAGAAACTGAGCATCCATTTCTTGTATCTAAAACCTTCCATTAAATTGAACTTGACTTTACAGATGGCACTGGTTATAAATAAGACTGACAACCCTAGAAATTATATGGAAGTTTAGAGTAGCACATCCCACTCATGGAGCACTTCTGGGAACACATCTTTTACTCAGGAGGCAAAGAGGAGCATGTTTAACTAAAGCCAGACAATGCTTTAGAAGACCTCCTCTGGTGCTTAGAAGAGTTGGGTGGCAAATAGGAGAGATAAATGTGGCAACACTTCAGAGAGGTGTTTTGTGCCTGCTCTTTCTGGGAGGCACATCTGTCTGGGGTCCTGCAGAGGTAAGGGGTGATCCCGTCCGCGTGTCGGCACCGTCAGGGGATGCAGAAACAGCCAAGGTTCTCGTGCTCTGCAAGCACCACCATGGTCACTTCTGGACCCCCAGCCCCACAGCCACACTGGAGTAGGGCTTCCCCAAATGTGGCTCTTCTGCTTCTGTCTTCACTGTCCCACCAGTTCCCCCCTACATAGGAGTGGGGGACAGGCAGGACAGAGCTGTCACAGGCACCCCCAGTCCTGCCCATTTCCAGGTAGGGCTGGAGCAGACCTGGGGGGAACCCCAGGGACACTGGAGGGATGGGGACCGCTCAGCACCCTGACACCACAGGGGTTTAAAAATGATGTGACAGGAGGTTTGTGCAAAAAAAAAAAGAGGAAGGTTTCTTGGCCATTTTTGCTATACCAGAAGGGCGCATCATGCACTAGAGGAATGGGGTATTTTAATATTGAGATAAAATTGATGTAAGCAGGAATGGAAAGTTAAAAAGAAAGCTCTTTACTCCCTGTATAAAGCAAAGGAGAACATGTTAAGAGAGGGGAGCTGTGAGCACCAAGCCTTTGCTGCACTGGGAGCAGAGTGCTGCGAGGTGCAGATCAGTCCTGGCACCCTGCCCTGCCTGCAGCACTCACACCATTAACTCAACTCCTTTGCAACACTTCACACGTTGTCCCTGTCCAAGATGCAGCTACTTTGGCTGGCTGGCAGTGCTGTGGTCCCATTCAACTGCAGCCAGCTCTGATGGACAAATAGTATCTACCAGTTGCTTGACATCATCCATTTAGGGAAAAGATCAAAACTGTGGGTTCCTGATTTATCCTCTAACTTTCCACATGCACATCTAAGTTCTGTGCCTTCTTTAAGCTGATGGAAACAGTTCATGTTCCTTTGTCTTATAACAGATTTTCGAATAAAGCAGTTATTAATCTGCCCTCTGTTCTGATGCTGCTGCAAGCATTTTCCAGATTTTTCCAAATATGCAATGACTTGGACAGCCACGTGTCCCCAGAGCAGGTCTGTGCCTTACACACGCGTTAACTCCTGGCAGGGGGCTGTGACAGTGACTCCTGGGGCTCTGCGGGGTCCCAAAACAAATCACTGAACGTGTTTAGTGACACGGCACCGAAGTTTTCTCTGCAATATGCTGCCTTCACTGGGTGCAAAATTGTTCTGATATATGTTATGTTTATCTTAGTGCAATCACTCTAATTAGAAAGGAAATTAGGCAAACATGGTAAATACTTCAAGAAGAACGGATCAAAAAGGATAGGCAATATTGGCTATTGCCATAATTCCAGATTCCTGTCCATTAAGATTTTGCCACTTAGTTCTGAAGTAAGCACAAAGGTAAGAACCTTCTTGCACATCTTGATGGGGCTGTGGAGTTAACTAGGTGTTGTGGTTTGACGCTGGTTTAAATGCCAAAGCACATGAAAGCTAATTATATGCTTAAGGGGAATATGGATTTGTTGAGGAAAATGGAAAGGAACTTCAGGACAAAACAGGTCCACACTTAAACAGTTGCAATATGAAGAAAACTTTACTACTAACAGAATGAAAAGTGAAAAAAGAAATGATAAGAAATCAAAGCAAACTTCTAAACACCTTTCTTTCCCTCTGTCTCTCTCTTTACTGCAAACTCACAAGTGACAACAAAACAAAACATGGGATTTGGTCAAAATTGCATTTCTGCATCTTTTTATGCTTAAGGAAAAAGAGGTTCTTCTGCTGTGCCATAGAATTTTCACAAACCAACAGTCCACCCGGAAAAACAATCTGTTGAAGTGAAAAAGGTATTTCTCCCATGAACTTCGCAGTTTTTCCACACTGCCAAGTCATGGGCCACAGGAAAAAAAAAAAAAAAAAAAAAGGTTTTTAGTTTTTAAGGGGTGGGGTATC